>BHFT01029821.1:0-16422 GCA_004320025.1 Laticauda laticaudata | reverse complement strand
CTTCTATTGGTCTGTCCAATGTATGTGGCCGGACATGATGTACAGGGAACTTCGTATATGCCTTGATTTTCCAGGTCAATACAATATTATATGACACAGAGAAACAACACAATCTGGTTTGGATGTATACATGTACATGGTGAGAAAAATGAATCTTGTTAGTTTTCCAGATGGATGGCAGAGGGAACAAAGCTGTTACAGAATCAAACTGTCGCTGAAATATTGCACTGATAACAGCGCTCTATCGTTCTATCATCTCTCCTTCCCTCCATCCCTGCATCACAATGTTTTTCAAACTTTAAGATGTCTCGACTTCAACTCCCAGAATTTTCCAGACAGATGGATCTATCCTCTCTCACTCTTCAGCCATCCTTATACTTTGTTGAGATAAACGTAGGTAAAGTAGGCTAAGGGAAGATGAGTTGATGAAGAATTATCATATCTTAGAGTTGGCAACATGTTGCTCAGGAAAGGGTTTGATATGCCATAGGAGAGACCATATTATGGGAAGAATGGCAATGTGGAAATAGTTTTTCAGCATGTAAATAGCATTCTGTCAAAGCTGGAAAAGAAATTAAGCAATAGAAAAAGAAGATAAGATGGAACTTTGTTCACTGAATACAAGTTACAATGCGGTAAGCATAATTGCAAGATTATTAAAGATAATTAATTAAAGATAATTGGGAAATAATTGCAATCTCTCACAATGATCATGATTTTGCCTACACAAAACTCTTTGTTACAATGGATTTTCTGAATTTCTGTCTGTTTTTGTATCTGGGTGAAAATAAGTTCAGAATGCATTATTCAAGTTATTATGAATTTTTTAATTGCAAGGGAAGTAAACACAGGCCATAATAGACCCTGCCAAATCTTATATATACAGTCAGCTAACTTTCCCCCTGTTTTGGTGTTACGTAATTTTTTTTAACCTTTCCATTCATATCAATAATCTCTGTACATCTGGCATGCTTGTTTCCTTTACAGCAGTGAACATGTCCAGGGACTTAGATTATCATTTGATTCAGCTTTGTTCTTTATTATATTCTAAAAAGTGTATTAAAATATAATTCCAGGGCAGAAAGCCAGAAATGGAAAATGAAAGATTATAGTTCCTCCTCATCCTGATGTGTTAGGCTAAATTTTACTTTTCAATGCTGGCCATGGGTACATTGTGATTAGCCAGCAGCAGGTGCAGATGGTTGAGGAGAGCGATGAGTCTGATGAAGGGCCAGGACCATCAGGGAGTGGACTGTTGCCTTCAGAGATTGTGGGGGCTGGCAGCAGTGATGAGGAGGTTCCCGGGGAGCCTGTGCCAAGTGCACATGCATGAAGGATTACTTGGAGGTAAGAACAATTACAGGTGACTTGGGAGTAAGGCTGCAAGGTAATGGCCCCTCCCTCAAGAGGATAAAAGCCAGATTTGAAAAAGAGTTCTTTGCAGAAAGCAAAGAAGTTCTGAAAGTCAACTGGCGGACCTCTTAGTTTGGGTTTGGAGAATTTTGTAAATTAGTTCTTATCTCTGGGTTTTTGGCAGCCTTGTCAAACAACTTGGCAAGGCTCTTTCTTGTCAGAGCTAATTAGTGGAAAGCAGCCTTATTCGTTATTAAACCTTAAAAGGTGGAGACCGCTGCCTTTGTGTTTGCTCTTTGGGAACCTGGTTGGGTCAGAACAGGGTGGCATTTACTTGAGCAACATTTTTTTTTTCAAACAACTCTTGCAAAATCCTGATTGTGTGCAGTTTTAAGTTGAAAGATCTCAGCATGAGCTTGACTTCACCAGACTAGTTGAATGATTGCTAGCCTTTTTATCCATTTTAAGAACACCTAAACTGGGTCTGAGTAGTTTCGGTAGTCTTCAACTTACAACAATTTGTTCAGTGACTGTTCAAAGTTACAACAGCACTGACAAAAGTGACTTAGGACCACTTTTCACAGGATCGTTGCAAGGATCCCCATGGTCACATGATCAAAATTCGGAAACTTGGCAATGGAAGCATATTTATGATGGTTGCAGGGTCCCAGGGTCATGTAGCCAACCTTTTGTGATGGTCTGACAAGCAAAGTCAAGGAGGAAGCCAGATCCATTTAACAACCACATTACGAACTCGACAACTGCAGTGATTCCCTTAACAACTTTGTCAAGAAAGTTCATAAAATGGGGCAAACTCAGTTAACAACTGCCTTTCTTAGCAACAGAAATGTTTGGTTCTATTGTGGGTTGTAGTTGATGACTACCTGTATCTGAAACTGTGAGATAAAACCAACTTGTGTGGACAATAAAATTAACATGATATAGACTAATAATTGTTCCAGAGTTATAACCTTCCAAAATTTGGGATTATAATAGAATCACAGAGCTGCAAGGGAACTTGGAGGACTTCTAGTCCAACCTCCTACTCAAGCAGAAAACCCAATATCATTTCAGACAAATGGCTGTCCAACCTCTTCTTTAAAACTTCCGGTGTTGGAACGTTTACAACTTTTAGAGACATGTTGTTCCACTGATTGATTGTTCTAACTGTCAGAAAATTTATCTTTAGTTCTAGATAGGTTTTCTCCTTGATTAGTTTCCATCCATTTCAAAGAAATAAAGTACAGATGCAGATAGAGCATTGATAACTGGGTTAGTAGAAAAAATATTCAAACTAGGCTGACTAAAATACTTGTTCTAAGTACTGTAAGCCATTCTTAATGAGACTGTGTACAAAATAGGTACAATTTATATCAAAGGAAGCAATTTAATTATAAGTATCTGAAGTAATATATATATATATAACTAGCAGTTAAAAGGAAGAAGCAGCTGCACGCTCACATTACTCTGAGAAGCACAGAGCTGAAGAAACAAGCCTGAAGATGATGAATGAGACTTCATTGAAACATTGCCTAGATACTTCCAATTTTATGCGGGAGAAAACCCGAATAACCAAAGATAGATAGATAGATAGATAGATAGATAGATAGACAGACAGATAGATAGATAGAATATAAGAAAACATAATTTTTATTCATCACTCTTGATTCACTAATAAATTACTTTTTTTATAAAAATGTAATCTTTGACACTTTTATTTCAATTTCATCAAGAAAACAGCACTCAGACCACTTGCTAGTTCTATTGTTCTTTCATATAAGACTTATATACTATAAGACTACATTTAGTTAACAAAAAGATACAGAGCATGACAACTTCTGAAAGCAGCAGTTAGAAAATATGAATTATGAATAGATATTTTAAATAATCTGTTTGAAAACTGCATTGATGGCAACCTTTGCCTTGATTTATTTAACCTTTTGAATCAGGCTTCCCCAGCATAATATCCTTCAGATATGTGAGATTTACAACTTTTAAAATTTCCTGTTATCATGGCCAATGTTACTGTTGTCTGGATTTCATGGGAATTGTAGTGTATAAATATTTAGATGACTAAATTCAGTTAGAAAGCTATTGTTTTTCAACAGAGTGAGATTCTACATATTATTTTGAAAAAGAGAGATGAATCGAGAAATCTAAGCATTGAATATTGTTTCTACATTGTCTGAATATAAAAATCAGCACCCTTGTGTTTCTTTTTATGATTGCTTGAATAACTCCTTGCTAATATTTTGATTTGTGTTCAATGAATTAAAATAAATATTGCAACTTCATTTCTTCTAAGATAAAAAGTGTATTTTCAGCAGAAAGAGCTCAACAGTTGTTCTGCAGGAAATGGAAAACAAAAAGATGTTCCAGATAGACCTTGGATTATTCTAATATTAGGTTTCTACAATATCTCAGAGAAACACTCATTGAACACAGATCCATCCCTGTTTCATCTTTATTCATTCTCTCTTTCCTAAAGGGTAAAAGGACAGTTTTAGCATAGTTCCAGATAGAATACAGTTTGCTTTATTGTTTTGGTGAGTGTTCTTAACCAGAAGCAATCAAATATCAAGGCTTACTACTCCATTCCCAAAAGCAATGATGAAAACATTGATACTTTTCCCCCTGTAATGCCTGATCATTACTTCATCATTGTGTAGCTTATAAACCCATCCAATGAATGTGCTACAGACAAAACAGAACTGAAAGTCGACATTTTCTCTTTGATTTAGCATCCTCTCCTTCCACTGCTTGCAGCAAACACAGGATTAGGAGAACAAGTGGGGGCATCAGGGACATGATCTCCTTGAAGCAACTAGTGAGGCATCACACCACATCATACTAGGACTTGTAAGTGCTGTACAGCCAACTCACTAATCTAAACTATTAGATTATAATAACACTTCCTAGTACCTACTTATGACTATAACCGTGTTGCTTGTATCTTTACAATTTATATGTTTTATTTGTTTCCTAATATATTTTTGATTGCTTATTAGCAACCTATCACTAAGTGTTGTATCTTATGATTCTTGATGAATGTATTTTTTTCCTTTATGTACACTGAGAGCATATGCACCAAAGACAAATTCCTTGTGTGTCCAATCACACTTGGCCAATAAAGAATTCTATTCTATTCTATTCTATTCTATTCTATTCTATTCTATTCTATTCTATTCTATTCTACTCTACTCTACTCTACTCTACTCTACTCTACTCTACTCTACTCTACTCTACTCTAATCTATACCAGGGCTGTCAAACTCCTGGCTCATGGGCCAGATTTGTCATGTGCTGGCCACGCCCACGCCTGGTTTAGCAAAGGGGGAAAAAGTCACATGATGCTGCTACCATGACAACGTGAGTTTGACACACCAGATCGAAACTGTCTGCCTAACATATCTGAAAACAAGCCCTATTATGTCAAATAATACAATACTTTCAAAACCCAATACACAGATAATAACTTTCTTGAAAAGGAAATTAACACAAGGCCAAGGTTGCAAGCAGATCTGATATTTATTGCCTCTTAATAAACCAAGAGTGTGATGACTATATGCCATCCAATCAGTGTTGACTAGACAAATTTTCTACAGGGTGATCTGTTCTCAGTCTGATCCTGTGCATTTTCCAACAGTGCATCCATCATACAGTCAATGGTTTTCATAGTTGCTTATGGTACAGGGATATGAAAGAAGAAAAATATTAACAAATATTATAACAAAAATGTGATGAAACTGTAAAACCTTACAAGGAAACGAGTAAGTTTAACAACCACATGATCAACTCTCCTTTAAATACTTTTAATGATGGAACTAACTATAGTAATAAAAGTACAATCCTTTTCATTATATGGAAATCCAGACTCCAAGAACACATCAAAAACTATTTGCCAAAAGCTGGAAGACAACATGGTTGATGTGCCAGCATATTTATTTGTTATTTATTATTTTTGTCATTCCATCTTTATTACTTTATCAGTAACTCAGCTCCTCCTGTTTTTCCCACAAAAACAACCCCATGAGATGGGTTGAGAGAGAGAGAAAGAGAGCAAAAATCACCGAGCCTCTTTTAGGTTAAGGAGGGACAAGAACTCACCTGGTTCCTGGGCTGGTTTTTTAACCACTAGACCAAACTGGCTCTCTGATTACGTGCTCATATTATATGCCCCATAGAATCATCTTGTTTGAGTAGGTGGCCCTGTACATCTTAAAAATAAATAAATAAAAGTGCTAATAGCACTACATTCTCTAAATCAGGGGTCTCTAACCTTGGCAACTTTAAGACTTGTGGACTCAACAAAGCTTAGCAAAGCTGGCTGATGAATTCTGGGAGTTGAAGTCAGTGAGTCTTAAATTGCCAGGGTTGGAGACCCCTGCTCTAAATTGCATTCCGTCATTATCCCACACACCATTCCTTATCCTTGCAGAGCAGCACACTCCAAGTTTGCAGAATCCCAACCAATTCTTAGGGGAAAAGGTCAGCATGTGTAGTGGAAGAAGAAATAAAATGGCTCAGTGAGGACTGAGCATGATCCAAGGAGAGGAACACTCGCTCTGCAAGGTGGACAAATCAGAAACGGGCAGAGGAAATGAAGTGGATGAATCTGGGAAGGGCAAGACAGGTTGGCTACCTGAAATTCTGAACAACATTACTCCTCACCACAAGTTGATTTACAAATTTCCCCAGAGTATATATTCATATCAGTAAGGCAATAAAAACCAATTCAAGCTGAAGAAGGTGAAGCCTCCTCGTTGACAGACTGTAGATTGTGACTCTCTGCGGCTATGGTCTTTGGTCTTTCATTGGAGAGCCCCGATCATTATGATTAGGGGCTGAAGCTGCCTTGGAGGAGGGGGCAGAGTGAGGGGAAGCTGCAAGGGGAGGTTGAGGGGAGCCGCATCTCCCCCCCCCGGGCTGAGTCTTTTCCCCCCCCAAAGACGACTGCAGTGGTGGTTTAAAATGGCCACCCCGAAGAGGAGGACTCAGCTGGATTAAGATTTGTGAGGAGGGAAGAAAGAGGTGGATAACATCTGAACCGGGACAACTGGGCAACACAACTAAACAAAAGTACCTCGGGATTAAGGTAACATGGAATTTTTAAAGAAAAGGAAAGTGAGCGGCGAAATTACAAAGGGACAGGGAAAAAAAGAACATATTTTTGACAGCTAAGCAGGGCTTCAAACTGGGAAAGGAAGAAGCTGGAACTAAAGATTTAACTAAATTGGACTAAAATATTTTGGGAATAAACAGGCATAAAATAAAGCTGGACTTAAGATTGTCAAATAATAATAATAAAGTTAACAAATTGGAGACTGGACTGTGCTGGAATATTGAGGTTCGAAAACCCTAAATAAAAAAAATAGGGGAAAAAGGTTAACTTTGCATAATGGAGAGTGCCACCTTTTGACAAAAATTTGAGCTCAAACGAAAGGGAAAGCATCCTGTTCTGAAATGAACTTGTGTGGATATACATTAAAGAAATATTGAACAAAAGTAAGAATCTTAGAAAGTGAAAGCAGAACCAGAATAAAGAAAAAAGCAAAGAAAAACTGATATATACCCTTGGTATAGACCCTCAGCTGGAATAACTGAGAACTTTAGAAAATGAAAGAGAAAGAAGAAAATTAAAAGTTTTTTTGTTTTTGTTTTTTTGTGGACTTTAGCGATCATAAAATATAAGAGTGTGTAATGATGATATCTCTTCGGGATTAAAAATGGAACTTAAAATTATGAGAGAATTACTACAGGAAAGGGGCGAATCACTTTGCTCTGTGTTAGAAAAAAATGGAAATGGTGATTGAAGAACAAGAAGAAAGAGCTTCAGAGGAGGAGGAGTTGACCAAGGAGAGAGACATCTAAAATAGACAATTAACACAAAGAATGCTACAAAGAAGTGGGGAAAGAAGGAAGGTTAAAAAGTTGAAATTTAAGAAGGCAATCAAAAGGGGGAATACCAGTGAAGTCAGGAAAGGCGGAAAGACCCAGCAGAATAAGGGAAAGGAAGATATTAAGATAGAGAGGGGATATAAACTGGAATGAGAAAAGATATGGGGAAAAGAGGGGGAGAGAAGCAGTAAGAAACAGGTCATGAAATAAAGAAATACGGAAATAGTAAAATGTTGAAAAATTGTTTTTTCAGAAATAATGGTTGATGAATTAAAAAGGGGATTCTGCAGGGTGACAAGGGGAAATAAGAATATTTCTGCAATTAAAAATATTTTAGAAAATAGTGTAATATAGATATTGATAACTCTGATGAAAATCAAGGGGAAAAATATGTTGCGGAATCCAAATGAAAAGATGTAATGATTATTATTGTAACTTCTTAAAAAATAATGGTTTATTGGGAATCAAGATGAGGGAATAAGGTATATTTTAATCATTGAGGTGTCCACTCAAAGCAGTAAAAGGGGGAAAACCTATACTTTTTTTTTTTTTTTAGTGATGGAAACGGAATATGAGTCTAAAGAACCAACTAAATAAGTTAATAGAGACTATTAAAAGCAAGGAGAGACATTGGTAACTTTTTATATGATGATGATGATGATGATGATGATGCAAATACATATTGTATATCTTTATTTTTAAAATAAATATTAAAGGATTATATTTGAAATTATTGAAATGAAACAAAAAGATGTTTGACTGAGATTAATGAAAGAGGCGAGAATTAATATGTTTGTTTCTCTCCTTACTGAAATTTGTGAAAATTTGGAATGGAAAAGGTAATAATGGAATTAAATATGCATATATGAATGTATAATTGCTGTCATATTTGTATATAAAGGTGATGACCCGGAAATATGTTGTCCAATAAAAAGAGATTTTTGTTTTTAATGTGAAAAACTGAATAAAATTTGTTTTTTTAAAAAAAAACAATTCAAGCCAATTTAAACCGAGTAGTTTGCTCTCTATACATGTATCTTTCACACACATTATTTTATTTATCTTTTTAGCAATCCCAAAAGGATAATAAACAGTTTATTGTCTGCACATTAATGGTGGAAGTCTGAGGTTGAGACAAGGAGCACCTTTGAGTTCAGGATCTCTGCTCTTCTTGATGTCCAGGTCAATGACTCTGCCGCTGGAGATGTTCTATTGTGCTGTTAGCTTTTCCATTAGTGGCTCATTTATTATAAACAGTGGGTTTATGATTCATTACTTTGGCGCATTAAATTTCCTTTTTCAGCACACTGGTTGGAAGACTATACTGGATGAGGGATAGGCTGAAAAGAAAGAGATGACACCCCTTATGCCAGAGAAATATAATAATCAAATAGTGAAATTATTGTCTATTTACAATGCAAATTGTGGGGAATATCTTGGGTGCCTGGCTGGCTGGCTGGGAAGACTGTCTCACTTTTGATTCTTGATAATGGCATGACCGAGTCCCTTAAACTTTCTTTGTAAAATTTTTGGACACTGACCCTCTCCTTTGGCTGAATGTTTATTGTCCTAATTTTGACTCCTGATGACAGCATGAACTGAATCTTTATTTGTAAGGTTTTTGGACACTGACTTTTTCCTTGGGTTGGATGTTTATTATTATTAAAGCAAGCAAACAAAGAAATACTCAAACCTTTGACTGATATAATCATGGCAGATGTAATTAAACACCTATGAAATGAGCATGGACTTGATGGGAAGTAATTTACACATCCGTCCTGAATTGGCATGAGAAAGACAACAGAGATTAGCCCATTTAAAAAGATCAATCATTTTACTTTGAAGATCATATTATGATGTAGGATAAACAGATGTTTCAATGATGCTCATTCCTTACTTTCTTTCCTTTCATTTTCAATCTTGAGAAGAGGAGGAGGAGGAGGAGGAGGAGACAAAGAATAACCAAAATAGAGGAAATGTGTAGTGGGTACAGGGATGGGATCTCAACTTTGAGGGATAGAGGAAAGAACCAATACCAAGGCAACAGTCAGATAATAGAAACGTATGTGTAGAGTGGAATTATAACCTAGTGAAACATCTCAGAAAACATCTTCCCTAGTTCTCATTAGGGTAAATTGAGGGATGGAGGAAGTACATTCAGATTTACAAGATGCTGTTAGGGTTAAGATTTGGGTTAATGTTAAGGTTGGGGCACAAGACCAGCAGAAGTAAGACTGATAGGGCTGGTTGTGAGAAACTAGTGAGATAAAGTGCTACAAAAATGGGCTGTAGAAAATGAAAAAAAAATGGAGACAGTTTGGGAAAGAACCAAGCATATATTATCTTTCCTCTCTCCTCTGATTACTTTGCAAGATGTTCAGTTGTTTAAAAGGCAATTGGATTAAAATAAAATAACCTTGCAATATTGTCCCATCTTAGACCCAGAGCCAGCTGGGTGACCTTGGGTTTCTTCTCTGTCTTAGACCTATAAAGCCAGCAATGGAAAACTACTTTTGAAAAACCTTGTTGAGAAAACTTCTAGGGAGCCAGTTTGCAGATAAGGCATTGGGCTAGAAACAGGAGACTGTGAGTTCTAGTCCTGCCTTAGGAACGAAGCCAGCTGGATGATTTTGGCCCAGTCCCTCCTTCTCAGCCCTAGGAAACAAGCAATGGCAAACATCTTTGGCCAAGAAAACTGCAGAGACTCATTCAGGCAATCACCAGGAGTTAACAATGACTCAAAGGCCACTCCCCCCAAAAAGTGCCCAGTATATTAACAAAGGATTGGCCCATCCCAATTACATGATATTCCTCATTGCTGAAATAAAGACAACCTTTCCATTTTCAAACAGCTTCCTAAGATTATGTGTGATATTTCTGACCAAGTTTTTTTTTAACACTTAAGAGGTAAAGAGGTAAAGTCAAGAGCATAATAATTATTCTTCCTTCCCAACTAAATCTGAATGAATCGATTACTCGTTTATGATGCTACTTTGCTTTTTCAACTTCTTCATTAATTTGTGGCAAACTCATCTAGCGGTACACATTTGCCACTACAGCTCAAAGCCACAGCCCTTTTTTTTTTTCCACAATTTATTTCAGGCAAAAAATTTCTAAATTACTTAGAAGTCTTCTTTTGGGTGGATAGTTATCATAATTTAATGATACCCTTTGGGGATTAAAAACACTTATCTCTGGATCATGACTTGTGATATCCCAGGGGAGTGATTATCTTGGGAAACCCACTATTTCACCATGCCTAATTGCTTAATTATTATAGCTGTGAGTTTGTATTGCTACATGGGAGCTCAGGTTATGAGTTGGCACTTCTGTGAAGATGCTGTGCTTGGAGTCCTGAAAATACAATAAAAGCTACTCTGAGATGATTCTCCTGGCAAAACAACTATGCTACCAAAAGTATTTCCCAATTTCTGAAATATTTAGAAAAATATTAAAGGAATGCTGGAGAATGCGAACATAAAATGACATTTATTATTTTATTTTATTTTAAAAAACCTGATTGCATTGGTATCAGCAGAAGGATAGCCAGTCTTCAGGACAGGTAGCAGAAAAAGTTTATCTATGTTAAAAAGTCTGTAGACATTCTCAGTCATCCAGGTCATGGTTGTCCCAAAGGTGCTTTTTCAGGAGGCAACTGGACTTTTTTGTTTTTTTCTTTTGGAGACATTTTGCTTCTCATCCATGAAGCTCCTTCAGCTTGGAAAAGGATAGTGGAGAATGGAAGGATTTCCATTCCCTGTCTGGAAGGAATGCAAATTCTTCCATTCCCCACTATCCTGTCTGAACTGAAGAAGCTTCTTGGATGAGAAACAAAACTTCAAAAGAAAAAATAAGAAAGTCCAGTTGCCTTCTGAAAAAGCACCTTCAGGATTAACTCCATGTTACTGGAAAGTGGAAGTTTGCAAATGTTGGATGTAATGGGTAGGGCCGTGATGGCCATGTGTGCCAGAAGTGGCATGCAAAGCCATCTCTCTAGGCACACCAGGAATTGGCTGTTGTTCTATTGGATTCCAGCACATGCATGTGCACCAGCTACCTGGTCTTCATTCATGCGAGAGCGCAGAAAACTGGAAGAGCAGCTCCCTGGCACGCATGTGCGTGTCAGCCAGTTGGTCTTCGCATGTGCATATGCATAAGAAATCGGAAGACCAAGTGCACTATAGATAAAAATCAAAATAGCTAGGTTATGGAGTCTTTAGTGTTTTTGAGTTTGGTTGTGTTCTTGTAGACATTTAGTTGTACAGTTAGTTAACATCTTCAGGATAGGCACAGTTATGAAGAAGCCTAAATTTGCATTATCAATGAACGATGCAACCAGATCTTGAAAGAGCAGGTGATTAAGTTGTCAAATATTCAGCTATGGATTGCATTAGGTGTCTCATGCCAGCAATTTGCTTTCAGCCGAACCGGTTTCACAAGATTGTCATATGGAGAAAAATGGAAGGAAGAATTCCCCATGTACATTGTCTTCAGTTGTAATAGTCATCCTGAGCTGTTGACCCTCCATTATCAATAATTTTTACTTATTTTTTATTTTATATATTAGATAGATTGATAACATTTTCCAATAGCTCCAGAGCAGTTGACATTGAGCTAAGGACTCTTTCTTTTTTTAAAACTCGACAATAAAAATCCTGAGAAATGTGTCAAGTGTCAAAATGACTGGCCTGGTGAATTTCTATAGCTAAGGATAATCTGCTCAATCTTACTCAGAAACACTTTAACCACTCTGGTTTATCTGGTGATAATAGGATAAACAGTTCATTTATTTTTATTAAGATTTTTAATACCTCCTTTAATACTTTATACATAACTAAAGATTGTGAATATATATATAATATTCTTTCCTCCTCTCCTTTATCTCAGGGTTGGTCTGAGAGAGAGTAACTGGTCAAAAGTCATCCAGCTGGCTTTTTATGGCTAAGAAGAGACTAGAAATCCCCAGGTCAGAGTTCCAAGTAATAATCCCAAAGTAAACAAAACTGTGGTGCTGGTGGATTCCTCAAAGAATAGTTTTATTGGATATATCATGTTGGCAGAGTGTTGGTGAAAACAGACTCTGAAGGTTCTTGTGGTTTTCACCAAATTAAAAGTAAAAGTTTTTTCCTCTTCCCCAACCAATCAATCACATGCTCCAGTCAGGATGTCATCCGGTTGCCTGGTAATATCACTTCTCTCTCCCTGACCAGATGTGAGGATGTCCTTGGTTCCCAAGAGAAATTATTTTGTTTTAACTACAAGACCCCAGCTACAGGTGAAACTCGAAAAACTAGAATATCGTGCAAAAGTTCATTTATTTCAGTAATGCAACTTAAAAGGTGAACCTAATATATGAGATAGACTTATGACATGCAAAGCAAGATAGTTCAAGCCACGATCTGGCATAATTGAGATGACTATCGCTTACAGCTCATGAAAACCCCAAATTCACAATCTCAGACAATTAGAATATTGTGAAAAGGTTCAATATTCTGAGCTCAAAGCGTCCCACTCTAATCAGCTAATTAAGCCATAACACCCGCAAAGGGTTCCTGAGCCTTTAAAAGGTCTCCCAGTCTGGTTCAGTAGGAATCACAATCATGGGAAAGACTGCTGACCTGACAGTTCTGCAGAAAACCATCATTGACACCCTCCAAAAGCCTTCAAAAAGAATTGCAAAAGAAGCTGGATGTTCCCAAAGTGCTGAATCAAAGCACATTAATAGAAAGTTATGTGGAAGGGAAAAAGTGTGAAGAAAAAGATGCACAAGCAGCAGGGATGACCCAGCCTGGAGAGGATTGTCAGGAAAAGGCCGTTCAAAAGTGTTGGGAACTTTCACAAGGAGTGGACTGAGGCTGGAGTTAATGCATCAAGAGCCACCCACACACAGATGGACCCTGGACATGGGCTTCAAATGTATTCATCTTGTCAAGCCGCTCTTGATAAACAACAATGTCAAACGTCTTACCTGGGCTAAAGAAAAACAGAATTGGTCTGTTGCTCGTGTCCAAAGTCCTCTTTTCTGATGAGAGCAACTTTTGCATCTCATTTGCAAACCAAGGACCAGAGTCTGGAGAAGATGGAGAGGCACACACTGCAAGATGCTTGAAGTCCAATGTGAAGTTTCCACTTCTGTGTTGATTTGGGAAGCCATGTCATCTGCTGTTACTGGTCCACTGTGCTTCATTAAATCCAGGGTCCACACAGCTGCCTACCAGCAGATTTTGGAGCACTTCATGCTTCCTTCCACATATGAGTTTTATGAGGATGCTGACTTCATTTACCAGCAGGGACTTGACACCTACCCACACTGCCAAAAGCACCAAAACCTGGTTCAATGACCATGGGATTACTGTGCTTGATTGTCTAGCAAACTCACCTAACCTGAACCCCTAGAGAATCTGTGGGGCATTGCCAAGAGAAAAATGAGAAACATGAGACCGAACAATGCAGAAGAGCTGAAGGCCGCTATTGAAGCATCCTGGTCTTCCATAACACCTCAGCAGTGCCACAGGCTGGTATCTTCCATGCCACACCGCACTGAAGCAGTAATTGCTGCAAAAGGGGCCCAAACCAAGTACTGAATACATATGCATGTTTATACTTTTCAGAGATCGATATTGTTCGATGTACAATCCTTGTTTTATTGATTGCATGTAATATTCTAATTTTCTGAGATTGTGGGATTTGGGATTTTCATGAGCTTAAGCCATAATCATCACAATTATGACAAATCACAGCTTGAACTATCTTGCTTTGCATGTAATGAGTCTACCTCGTATATTAGTTTTACCTTTTAAGTTGCATTACTGAAATAAATGAACTTTTGCATGATATTCTATTTTTTCGAGTTTCACCTGTATCTCTATTCTCCCCTCCCTATTCCTTCGCTCCTGTGTGGCAACATTGAAGTTCCAAAATAGCTCCGGCCAGGTCAATTTCAGAGTTGACACCCTGCTTTCTAGCCTGGTGCCTTAATCACTGGACCAATCTGGCTCTTGGAATAACTCATCATTTGTAATTTAAGATAGTCATTTCTTCCTTTTTATTATGAGCAGAGTTCATTTTTAATGTAGAATATGGTAGAATATAACTTTCCATGATTTATAAAGTGTATTATTACCATCTGTGGTCATTACTGTGTTATCCTCCACAGCAATGTTGCACTGTTGAGTGACTCACCTTCAGTTTCAATGCCAAACACATTTTCATTGTGTCTATACACCACTCTAGATATTTGTCTGTTCTTGAAATTTCTTCTTTTCCCTTTTTTGAGGAACCCATCATTCCATCCAACCATTACTTCCTTGGTCTTTCCTATTATCTCAACCCATGCATCATTCCTTTGTATATTTGTGTTCTGATTCAAACCTCATTCATTCTCTTTTTATCACAAAATATTTCATTGCACTTATATTTGAGACATACTTGTTCCTGTTTGACCTGACCTTCTCCTTGTCTTATACAGACTACTAAAATGTTCTATTGCCCTACTTTTACTTTCCTCTCACATTTATATCAACACCACAACCTCAGGCCCCAACAACTCCACACAAAAGATTATAGGCACCTTTTCTTTATTTATTTTAAAAGATTTATATGGCTGCCTGCATTACAACAGTCCTGGACAGTGCACAAAACAATTAAAGTTGTCCCTCCCCAACAATCAGAATAAAAATCAATGAAGACTATAAAACTCTATAAAAACTCATGGCACCCTAGGGCAGCACTGTAGTTCACATGTTCATCTTCCAATATGATATATGCCATCATCTGTCAGCAGTGCCCTTGTTAGATGTTGTGATCTATTCATCCATTCCCACTGCATACAATTTACTTGTATATTACTCCTGACATACTCAACTATAACTAAGTGGGTAGAAGCACTTATATAAACAGATACTTTCATTTATATTAAGAAGCATTTATTCCTCACAACAGATCACATGCTACTTACCACTTCCTACCAGCATTTGTATGTCTAAAGCCCCTGTCACACTGCACCAACGGATGCAAAGAGGATGTAAAATGGACAAAACAGCTTGCCATCCGTTGGTTACACGATGTATCCGTTCTGTACTCACTTGCCTCCGTTTTGCTTCCCTCTCTATCGTCCCAGCATCTGTCTATTTGACATTTCATCCCTCCAAAAAGTTTTTTAGCTGCTCAAAACTTTTGCACGGAAAATGTATCCAATTCGTCCATTCTTGCACTTGCTAGGCTCATCCGTTCTGCATCCGTTATGCATCCGCTATATCGCGTCTAAGGGCATCGCTCGCATTCCGGACTCACATCCGCTCGGACGCAGGGAGGGAAGCGGAACGGACGCGAACGGTGCAGAACAGATGCCAAGCAGGAAACAAAGCGTTTAAAAATGGAAAAAACGTTCGCAGAGGGGAACCTATCTCGGATATTAAGGATGTCTAGACGATGCCTAGAGGATGCGCTAGGAGGATGCAAAGGACGACTAGGGGAAAAACCTATACTGCCTATAAAAAGGGGAGCAAATCGTCTGCATCTCACTTTTCAGCCCAGCAGCCCAGCTGTCGCAGACCTCTGCAGCCTTCATCTCGATCTCTTCCTTCTTCCACAGAGCATCCAGTCATTGTAACTCGTGGATCGCTAACACAAGTCCTTTTGGCGCACCCTCCTTCTGCAACAGTGCGAAGCCATCTACAGGCTCTGTGAACTTATACTACGGGAAGAAAGAGGCGCCCATGAGGAAGCGTCTGGTCCCGAGATGGATCGGGAGAAGAGAGAGTACGGACCTGTACAACAAAGCTGATGGTGGAGGCTTCAGGAAACTGAAGTCACTCGTGCATTCCAGACTTCATGAGGATGGCCTCAGCCCATGTTTGAACGAAGTTGTGGCACAAGCTGACACCCCAGGTTGAACCAGAGCAAACACCAACTTCCGGCCCAGCCTAGGAACTGGGCTCAGGTGGCACTCACTTCTGTTGCCACCTGGCCTCAGGGACCACCTACAGGAGCATGCAAGTAGGCTGGAGGGTGCCACAGTACCACCATCAGCATTGTGTCAGGAATGGTGCAGGCCATCAATTTAGAATACTGGGGGAGCTCTCGCAGTGGCCCTCCACTGAAAATGCTGGAAAAAAGTTGCAGAGGCAGTGGTATCAGAGGTGGAACTTACACACCCGTTGGGACAATAGAA
>BHFT01029820.1:0-56856 GCA_004320025.1 Laticauda laticaudata | reverse complement strand
TCTATCAGCTGTCGGGGTATTCTATCATAGGCTACCTGCAGGGCACTCCTAAAGGCAAGTTTTCTACCCATCCCCCCCTGCCCTCCCCCCCCATTTCTCTTCACCTCGTGTAGTTCTAACGAACGATGTGAGAAATGGCAGGGAAATGCATGATTTAAATAGGCCTAAATTTTGGGGGCGGGGCTTAATTTGACCTCATGCCTAGAAATCATGCTGGGCCTTCCTATTGGTGGAGGCCGTATTGTTGGAGAAACACAGTTGTATATGTGGAGTTCAGTTCTGGGACTTATAATATTCTATTAGAATATTCTATTCTATTCTGAGGTCTCCTTGCTTGAACAGGAGGTTGGACTAGAAGACCTCCAAGGTCCCTTCCAATTCTTGCATTTTGTATTGTGATTTTCTCAGCAATGGCCATGTAAGTTAAGGAATTCTGAATGTTGAAATCCCAAGAAGGATGCCTAGATTAAGGAAAATTGGGTCAAGCTTGGGTTCTCCAACACTGAAATGTAGACTGAAATATCTGGTGGGCATATGTAGGCTTCCTGTTTGTAGTTTTAATAATGCTATTTCGTCAGTCTTGCTGAAAGGGAATTTAAAATGAGAAAATGAAACAGATTGGCTTTAGTGAAGTCTAGTGAAACTTGATTTTATTGATTCCTATGGGATTACTTGTTGTCTTTTTGTCGAATGCTCATTTTTCTTAGCTGATATTTGATTCTCTATCTGTATAATCATAAAACTAGTGCAGCATGGGGATGATGGTCCACAGCATATCACAATAGTAATGTTCTCCATGACAGAGCTAAATATTGGAAATAGAAATATTCAATTTTGGAATCACTTAGGTTCTTCAGAGTTATGGTGCATGTTTTTACCTCTTTTTGTTTCAATTTTCATTTCATTCCCCAGGTTTTCAACTTATTTTAGAGAGCATTCTTCCATGAGATTTATTTGCAGGCAGAATTTAGTATCAAAGAGCGCTATGTTTTCACTTGCAGGAAATTATTAAGTTTTAGAAATAATGGATAACATGGAAGATGCTTTAGAAAAAGAGATCAAAGAGATTTCATGTTCTTGATGTAATGTTTAATTTCCTTTTTCCTTGCTTGCAGGCTTGTCTGGGAACCCAGCAGATCTAGAAAAAAGAAGACAAGCATTTGGCCAGAATTTCATCCCACCTAAAAAGGCTAAAACCTTCCTGCAGTTAGTTTGGGAAGCATTGCAGGATGTCACATTAATCATCTTGGAAATTGCAGCCATAATTTCTCTGGGTCTCTCTTTCTATCATCCTCCTGATGGTGACAATGAAAGTAAGTGAACTGTATTTTCTTAATAAACATTAGCAAAGTGTTGGGCAGATAGAGGTATTGTACAGCTGTTGTCCATCCCTGCATCAGTTGAAGAAGCATAAATATGCTCAGCTAGTTCACTATTTCTGTCAAATTATGAGAGCAGGTTGCTTAATAACTTTAGTGTTTGAAATTTCAGACAACATGAGAAAAGATTGGGAGGCAGAGAAGGGTAAGGAATGCTATAGGAATCTCCTATAACTTAAAAATTAGGCCCAGACCAGCTGAAATATGTCTCTCCTTTATCCTGAGGGCTTGCTGCTTCTGAATGGACGATTCACCTTGCGACAATAAAGTCAATCACATTTCATATAAACAGTATTTTTGAGTATGAAAGACTACTGGCTGTTTCCTCATCCCTCTTTGAGAATATTATCTGTGCTGAGTTTATGTTAGCTGAATGGTTTAATATTCTTTAATTCTTTGCTCTTTCACTTTGATGACCATAAAATATAGAATTTTGTCTCCTCCCCACTTCCCGCTCCTCAGTTGAATTTGTTCCTGGCAGCATCAAAGACTTTTTGTCTGCTTTAGTTTGTTGTACAATGATGAATTCAGGGCGAGGATAACATAACGCCTGATCCAAAAACATACTCATTTGGCTATTTGTCTCAAAGCCAGGAAATTGGATGCTAATAGGCATGTCCCATGATTAGAAGTATTAGAATATTTTACATACAATAATAGCAATAGCACTTAGACTTATATACCGCTTTACACTGCTTTCCAGCCCTCTCCAAGTGGTTTATCAGCATATTGCCCCCAACAATCTGGGTCCTCATTTTACCCACCTTGGAAGGATGGAAGGCTGAGAGCCTGGTGTGATTTGAATTGCCAAATTGTAGGTAGCTGGCTGCAGAAGTAGCTTGCAATAGTGAACTGTAACCACCGCGCCACAGAGGCTCCTATGATGGTACCTTTTAAATATACATAGTCTTAATCTTTCAACTTCTAACATTTGTGTATACATAGTAATTATAATATGTTCTATTATATTTCAGTATACATGATATTATTTTCAAAAAAAGCAAGAAATTCTATGTCGTCCTGTCCCTACTTGATTCTATAAAGGAAATTCATATTTTCTATGATGTGGCTTCCCTCTCTTATCTTTGTTGGCTTAACTAATATGGCTCAGCCTTAACTCAAGTCTTAAATTAACAAGTGTTTTTGAGGAAGAGGAAGATTATCAATATTCACCTGAAAAAATCATGTTCTTGCAGAGAACATAACTTTTATGGTGTTTATAAAAATATCACTGATAACATTCATCATTACCAATGAAGGAATTGTTTTCCTTCTTAACTTTTATGACGATAGTAATGATTTCTTTCATGGTGAATGCTTCCACAGGTTTGTTTGGAATTTGTGTTTCTTATATAAACTAGATAGTCCAATAACTATTTGTATATTACAGTGAATTGATATAACAGATGAAAAGTATTCCGAATTGAAATAAGCAAAATTCAAATGGGGGAACCAAGGTTTTGAAATATCTAGAAGCTTCTTTATGCTACATTATAATAAAAAGGAAAGATCCTGGGTTGTTTATTTAAACTTCCTTCTCTAAGTTTGTAATGAAAGGTTTAAACTGCAAATGGAGACTGCAATTATATTCTGATAACCCATTAAAGGAAATAAAATTTAAATAATCTAGTTCTACTGTAGGCTGTTTCCGATTCATTTGCTAATATACATCCTGGTGCTGGAATACAGCATAGAGGTCTTTGCCAGTAACTTTTGAATTGCTACTCAGAATTTTATAAAAGAAATGAAGAATTGCCTTCCTTCACAAATCTGAATAAAGTACATTTGTTGGCATAATACTTTGTTACTAACATTTGATTGAAATAGATCATATACTTGTCCAAAAATGGCTTTAAAAGTTGAATCACCCAAACAGTGTTTGTGTCAGTTTGAAATAAGCTTAAAATTGTAGAGTGCATAAAATCATAAATGCCAAGTTTATAATAATTTCATTTCCATAAGGAATAGAAAAGTAAGACATGGTTTTATGGTTTTTGGAAACTACCTTAACTAAAGTTATATTGATGCACCCATTAAAAAGTGTAAAACAAGCCAAGTCCTAGGAAATAAATAATGCCATTCTGTTAATTAAAAAGTAAGAATATTATTTGCAATGATTTAGGGTTTATTTTTGAGTTTATAATGTGCAATGTTTCAAACTTTAATAAAATATCAGACTATATTTCAGTGCCAATCTACTGAAAGAATATTTCAGTATTATGTGAGTGTCATGGACTTTTGGCTGGTGACTATTGATTATACAATTGAAAATGCTATGGTCACATTTAAAATAATCACCTAAGAATCAATGGTAAGATATGACACTCTAATAGGCATAAGAGGTTACAAGACAACTCTCTAAACCATGTAATTTTCAAACTTGGCAACTTTAGGATGTCTGGACTTGAATTCCCAGAATTGTGGCTAGGGAATTCTGGGAATTGAGATCAACACATTTTAACATTGCCAAACACTGAAACACACTGCTCTAAGTCATTCAGCAAAGAAAGGGGAATATTTGCTCCTTTCTTGATTGTGTCAGTATTGCTATTACGAATTGATGGTTGAAGCTAAAGTGTATTTCTGACACCATGAAAACTAAAGGAGGACAACTGAAGGAAATGCTTTGCCCAGTCTAATCATTTTTAAGATACCCAGAAGCATCTTGCTTTGAGATGATCAGATCCCTTACTACTTTGTCAACTTTTAACTAGGGAATTTTTTAAACTGAAACTGGCTAATGCTATTTGGAGAAGACATTTGTGTGGCAAATTTTGACATAGTGAGAAACCCAGCAAAGTTTTTTGCTGTCACTGAAATTTGTTTCAGTTTCCTATGGAAAATTTCTATTGGAAGTTCTAGTTTCACTGCTGTAACTCAATTCCGCCCCCCCAACTCATCTTTTATAAAAGGAGATGATGGATGTAAATCCTTGGAGCTGTAAACTGAGCATTAGCCTAAAGAGGAAAGTAAGGAGCTCTGTCTAAAGGCTGTTCTAAAGCACGTATTTTGCCAAATTTTGGAAGGCTGTTCTAAGGCACATATCCTGAAAACTATTTCTGCACAAGAAAACAGACACTTGAAATGAAACTAATTAACTTTTTATTTACATAGATTCATTCAATTATTAAATTAATTAATGTTCTTCTTACTGTAGCTGTTCTGTATAAATAATAGTAGACTCCAAATACTTCATTCCGATTGGTTAACAAAACCTAAAAGGGGATTGGTTAAATAGGAACCAATCCAATGATCCACGAGGCTGCCCAAGGGCAGCAAAAACCAAATGCTTGTCATTGGCTACAAGCCGGCAGACAGAAACATATAAAAGGGCTGTCACGGCTTGAGCCAACGTTCCGTTTTCTTTACTGTGTTAACAAATAAAGGCTTTGTTGTTGGAACCCGGTCTACCTTGTGTTTTTCCGGACGGAACAGTAGGTGTGAGCTTAAATGGACTCCAAAGGATGGTAGAGGACAGGAAGGCCTGGAGGAATGTTGTCCATAGGGTTGCGATGGGTTGGACATGACTTTGCAACTAACAACATATGTAGATGCTTCCAATCTAGGCCCTTGCATAGCCCTAGTTGTTGCTTAAGAGAGTAATATAGTTGTCTTTGCTACCTCAAATACAACTCAGAGGTGATATTCAGCAGGTTCTGACCAGTTCTGGAGAACCAGTAATGGAAATTTTGAGTAGTTTGGAGAACTAGCAAAGACCGCCTCTGACTGGAGATTTTACAATATCCTTCCCCTGCTATACCCACCAAGCCACGCCCACAGAAGCGGTAATTAAAAAAAATTGAATCTCACCACTGATACAACTACCCATAAAATTATAGTCATGGATTAGATTTTCCTCAGTTTTCTAGCATAATCCTTTTTATTATTGCAGACTCAACAAAATCTTGGAAAGAAATTATGGAAATGGATTTGCACTGTGTCCATCTTCAGGGTAATGCTTCAAAATCTTCACAGGGGTGGGACAGAATTAATGGGAGAAGAATTAATGGGAGAAGCTGGCAAAAGAAAGTTTTAACATTTAAAAACAGAGCAAAATGAGTTTGGACCATTAGAGGTGGGAAAGTCACTTATATTATTCTACTGGCAGTGACCTGCTGTATGACTGACTTCATTCTTACCTGCAATTCTTATCCTATCAAGCAGTGTCTATGCAATTTCTGCCAAGTACTTGAAATGCCAAGCTAAGTTGTGAATTCTCAAGAGATCTGTGATTTATTGTGAGGTTAGAGAAGTCTGATAGATAAGTGGAAATAAGAAAAGAGACGATGATGATGATGTGCCGTCAAGTCAGTGTCAGTTCCTAGTGACTCATAGAAGACTCTCTCCAGGATGATATATAACCCCATCTATCAGGTCTTCCAACAGGACACCCATTGCTGCTATAATTGAATCCTTCTACCTTGTTTTTGGTTGTCTTCTTTACTTTCACCTTTCCCACCATTAAACAATAGATTTTGCAGGGAAGACTGGGCCAAGTTTCCCAAGGCAAGATTGGATGTTGTCATAAAATCCAAAGGTGCCTCAACAAAATATTAGTTTAAAAGTGTGCATCTTTATGCACCCATGTTATTGTAAGTTATTCATTGTTATTTTTCCTCAAGATTTGAGTTTGTTTCCATTGCACAACTTATATGTTATGTTCAAGGTAGAAAAAGTTCTGAAGGGATATATCTTGATCTGATTTTTTTTTTTTACACCTCTAGAGGGGTGTGCAGATTTTCTATATCCACTGCAGACTTTTCCAAAAAATTAGGTCTTTGTATAATGTGTTCATAGTAGGAGAATTTCATCCTGGTCATTTATGCCTTGAGTGAGAACTCACTGAGTATCCTTCTGTTTGTTTGGGGTTTTTTTTGGCTAGCCACAGTATTCTCAAGAACTTTCTCAGATACCAAAGTTCAAAATAAACCTGAAATCAAATCTATATTGAAAGCCTCCTGAATGGACTTGAGGCAGTCTCTGTCTTTCAACTAAATTAATGAGAGGATGATTGGGAAGAAAGGAAAGTGTGATGATTTGGAAATTACTGATTAATTACTGACCCTTTTTTGATCTAACGGTTATATTATTTTTGCTGACTTATGTGCATCAAGTAGAATAATATAATTATAGTGCACAAATCCAAATTAAAGCATCCCCGATAGAAGATTGTCTAGAGTCTGCTTGAATACACAGTTATTACTTCAGTTCATGAGTTTTCTGATTTAAAAGATACAATTTATTTTGAAATACTGCTTATTGCTTCAGTCAACAGATTTTCAAAATGCTATTATTGCACTTTGCAAAAAATACAAAAAAGAAAGAAAGAACATTTTGCAAAGGGTGGGAGAATCATAAACCCATTGAAAACATGAAGCACAGAAGCACAAATATTTGAAGGACAGAAGTACACAATTTAAGCAATTGACAGTAAACTTTTGGTCACTATGGAAATCCAAACTAACACATTCTTAGGAGACAGGTCCAATGAGGGGAGATCATTACTTTTCCAAAAACGTGATTTTAACATCATACTCTCCACTTTTTTTTTATTTAAAACATTATTTTAACATTTACTTTGGAAAACAAATAAGCTAGCAGTAAAATTGTTAATTTAAACTACCTACCCTAGTTAGGAAATGGTTATCCATTGTTCAAGGAAAAAAATATGGATTATTGAATATCCACTGGAAGATTTTTTTTTCTTGAACATTGGATGATATAAATTGATTGATTGATTGATCAATCAATTGATTATATTCCACCTTTAATAGTTTTACAAGTGCTGGAAGGAACCTTGGAGGTTTTCTAGTCCAACTCCCTGCTCAAACAGGAGACTCTATATCCATGATGGTGAACCTATGTCATCCGTGCCAGAAGTAGCACGCAGAGGCATTTCTGCCAGCAAGTGAGCCGGTGCCTGGAAGAGATGCATTGTGCATGTGCGCACGCCTCCCAACAGCCAGTTGATTGTCAGGTATCTGCTGCACATGCATGGGGGTGGGAGGTATCCATGAAACACATGTGCATGCACAGAGGTGTGCAATGCACAGGGGGCACAGGCACATGCACAGAGACACACGGTGTGCACGGGGGTTGTGCACACATGCACGGGGGGCGTGTGTGTTGCAGTATGGGTGTAGGCACATGTGTACATGTGTATACACACACTTTCAGCACATGATGACAAAAAGGTTAGCCATCACTACCCTATATCATTCCAGACAAATGACTATCCAGGCTTTTCTTAAAAAATTTGAGTGATGGAGCGCCCACAACTTCTGAAGGCAAACTGTTCTACTGGTTAATTGTTCTCACTGTCAGAAAATTACTCCTTAATGACCAGAAAAGTGCTTAGGTCCTTGGTTACGACTTGGAACAATCAAATTTTTACCGTCTCAGATTGTGAATGCAATTAAAGATTAAACCTAAAATAATAATATAATTTTCAAATTATTTGCTAAAGCCCATGTCACACCGAACCAACAGATGCAAAGAGGATGTAAAACGGACAAAAAACCTTGCCATCCGTTCGAAACGAGCGATGTACTCACTGCCTCATTTGGCTTCCCTCTCTATCCGTCCAGCATTCCGTCTATTGACGTTTCATCCGCTCCAAAAGTTTTGGGCTGCGTAAAACTTTTGCGCGGAAAATGTATCCAGTTGTCTGTTCTGCATCCGCAACGCATCCGCTATATCCGCCAGGCATCCGCTGCGCATCCGCGCAACTCGATCCGCCCGGACGCAGGGGAGGAAGCGGAATGGATGCCTAGCGGATGCAGAACGGATGCCTAGCGGATGCAGAACGGAAACAAAGCGTTTAAATGGAAAAAACGTTCACAGAGGGGACCTATCTCAGATATTAAAGATCTCGCAGGATGCTAGAGGATCCCTAGAGGATCCCTAGAGGATGCAAAGGGACACCTATACTGCCTATAAAAAGGGGGAGCACTCATCTGCATCTCACTTTCAGAACAGGAGCCCAGTGGTGTGGACCTCTGCAGCCTTCATCTGGATCTTCTCTTTCACAGCATCCAGTCATGTCCACCGTGGATTGCAACAAAGTCCTTTCGGTAGCCACCATTGTTCTGCAACGTGCGAAGCCATCTGCAGGCTCTGTGAACTCTACTGCGAGAAGAAAAGGAGCACCCAAAAAGAAGTCTGGATCCGAAGATGGTTCGCAAGAAGAGCAGAGGACGGACTGTACAAACAAGCTGATGGTGGAGCTCAGGAACGAAAACACTCGGGCGTTCCAGAACTTCATGAGGATGCCTCCAGCCATGTTTGATGAAGTTGTGCAGCGCCTGACACCCACGGTTGACCAAGGCAAACACCAGCTTCCGGCCCAGCCTGGAACCTGGGCTCAAGGTGGCACTCACTCTGCGCCACCTGGCCTCAGGGACCTCCTACAGGAGCATGGCTGGAGGGTGCCACACAACACCATCAGCATTGTGGTCAGAGAATGGTGCAGGCCATCATCGAAAAATACAAGGAGGAGCCCTCCAGTACCCCTCACTGAAGAAGAATGGAAGAAAGTTGCAGAGCAGTGGTATCAGAAGTGGAACTTACCACACACATGTGGAGCCATAGATGGGAAGCACGTGGCCTGCAAAGCTCCAACCAACTCAGGCTCCACTTATTTCAACTCCAAGGGCTTCTTCAGCATCATCCTCTTTGCCATGGTCGATGCTGACTACAAGTTCATGTACATCGATGCTTCAGGCAACGGCTCATCTTCAGATGCCCAGGTATACAACGCCAGTCACCTCAAGGAGCGCCTGGAAGGCAACCTCCATCGTGGGCTTCCCAGATCAGACCCCCTGCCCACACGACACAAACAAGATGTGCCCTACTTCATTGTGGGGATGACACCTTCTCCCTCACAAACTACCTCATGAAGCCCCTACACTTCCAGATGCCTCACCCGTGAAGAGAGGATCTTCAACTACAACTGTCCAGGGCAAGGCGGGTGGTGGAGAACGCCTTTGCATCCTGGCCAACAGGTTCCAGGTACTTCTCACACACCATGCAGCATCGCCCAGAGACCGTGAGGAGGATCATGGAAGCTTGCTCCATCCTGCACAATCTCATGCACACCCGCTACACCAAGTCTTGCAGAACAGGCTCGTGACCTCCAACAGGCAATGGGGACATGGAGCCTTGGGAATGGAGGCAAGGGCAAACCTGATCGACACCTGAGAATGTGCAAGGCCCCAACAGAGCCTCACATGAAGTGAAGAAGCAGCACAACCTCCTGAGACACTGGTCGGCAACTCCCCAGCTGAGCCGTGAAGTGGCAAGACAGGATGATAGATGCTTAATGGATGCTTCCTTCAGCCTGTCTCATCACACCGGATGAGATTGGGCACATGTATGTTTGGTTGGCCTACAATGAACAGGACGTTTAATAAAGAAGTTGTGTTTATGTTGACATGTGTGATGATTATTACATTATTATTGATAATAAAGGGCCAAAGGTGTGGCAGCTGGGAGGGTGGACCATACAGTCCCATTATGCTTGCACTGGAGGTTTTATCTATCCCACAGCTAATACCCATCCCAAAGGTATCCCTGCCCATCCCATTGCTATCTTAACCCATCCCACAAGCATTGCAAAGGCTTAAACCATTTCTAAAAAGTTTCCACCAAGACTTTATTAAAAAAAATGAAGCAAGTGTGTGAAATCATAAATAGACTTTATTAACAAGAAGCTATAAAACAAAAAAGAGTCTCTGGCACTCCTCTTGGTCACTCAGTCTCAGGGGTGAAGGGTGCAGGTGCTGCTGGAGGTGGCTGGTGCTGGAGTGTTTGTCATCAGCTCTCCAGAAGAAGAACGCAGCAGAACGCGCCAGTCCCAGAGGAGCGAGCCCGTGCTGCCAGAAGCCCCCAGCAGAACAGCAGTGAGGGCCAGGGGGGCGGGATGGTAGCCCTGTCCCTCTTGCCAGGGCTGGCAGCAGATGGCTGAGCTTGCTGTGCTTCGCATGGTTGTGGGGTGCTGGCTGGCAGGGAGGCTGGCACCCAAGGCAGGCACTAAGGCTTGCAAGGCAGGCTGGCAGCAAGGCTGACAGGGAGGCCTGGCAGCAAAGGCTGGCAGGGAGGCTGGCAGCAAGGCCTGGTAGCAAGGCTGGCAGCAAGGCTGGCAGGCAGACATGCAGGCAGGACAGGCAAGACAGTCGATGTGTCTGGCAGCAGGTCTTTCCCTCGAATGGCGACCTGCTTCCGAGCTGCTTCCATTATATCCGCGGGGTTGACGCAAATGCATCCGCCCTGCATGTGCAATTAACGCCAGGCATCCACTAGGCTTCCGCTGGCATCCGCTAGGCTTCGCCGCTCTGCATCCGCTTCATCCGCTCTGCACCCACTCTTTCCGTTCCGCATCTGCTTGTCTGAGTCCCCCGGAAGCCTTGCGGATGTGCCATCCGCTCCCATCCGCTTCCATCTGCTGGGCTTCCGTTCCGCATCCTTTTGGCATCTGCCCTGCGTCCTCGGCCCACGTCCGTGTTGTCCGCTCCAGTTATGCAAATTTTTGCCTTTTGAGAGCGGATACAACAGATAACAACGGATGGAACATTTTGCTCATCCGTTGTGTCCTTTTTGCATCTGTTGGCCGGTGTGACATGGGCTTAAATCTTAAAGGTGACACAATTAAAGGGTGGCAATTAAAGGGTGACACAGTTTTGAATATGTTTGCATGATTTCAACCTATGGGGGGAAGGGGAAATACAGATTTTAGTTAAACATTAAAGTCTAAAGATCCAAATAGGTTGGACTTGATTATAGAAAGAATTACTGGAAGGATGTTGTCTTGACCCTAATGTTGTACTTGTTTTAGCCTGTCAATATAAGCTTGTCAGTCTATTTCCATTACTGTCTCTCATTTCATCGACCTTCAGACAGCTGTTCAGCCAGATTGCCTGTCGTTTACTCATTATTTGCATTTGGTACAATGCGTGTGCTTTTTGCATTCTAATCATTTGCACCGGCTTCTGAACGTCCATTTCTGGAATGACTTTGCTTTAGAAGGACCATATGGAGGTCCAGCATGACTGCATGGATACAGATCTACTCTGTTAACAGGAGAATGCAATGAAACAGGCTTTGAAGTTTATTAGTGACACAAACAAGAATGTCATCAACAAAATTTGGACTGTTAAGTTGCAAGTGCCAAATCACTTAAGGTTTATATGGTGTTATAGAGAGTTGCTGGGCAGAGAAAATATCCTCATTTTTTTTCTGCTACTGGTTGTGATTCAATGAATGAGGGTTTGTTTCAGGAATTCTTCTCAAGAGGAAGCAAATTTCAGATAAATTCTCACAGGAAGAGCAAGAGGCTGTTATATATAGACAAGGATTCTTTCAGATCTCCTGTTTTTCATTAAACTAGCCACTCATCTCCACTCACCCTGGGTTCCTAAACTCCAAGGTTATATATGGTAAAGAAATTCCTCATATCAGGCTTTTTCAGTAGTGAAAAGAATCTTCTGGAAGTTGAGTCATGGCAGCTGGACTTCTTTTCTTGTTTGGTTTGAAATGAGGGAGGAAGGAAGGAAGGAAGGAAGGAAGGAAGGAAGGAAGGAAGGAAGGAAGGAAGGAAGGAAGGAAGGAAGGAAGGCCACTTACCATGACTCAACTTTCAGTCAATTTTACCTGGGTGACAGAGAATCTTCACTGACTTGAAAGAGTCTTGCAATTGAGAAATACTTGGATAATTTCTGCTTCACCTACATATTTGTTGCAAGATCTTATTTCTTTATTTATTTACTTATTTGTCAAACAATTATTAGATAACAGGTATAAGCAGGGGTGGGATTCAATTTTTTTAACAACCGGTTCTGTGGGCATGGCTTAGTCAGCTGGGTGGACTGGGTGGTCATGTTATTGGGTGGACATGACCAACTCAATATTACTCACATCAAGGCACGCATCTCCTCGCTTGGCCTCTCATGACTGTGGAGATGCTGTGAAAAATGGTCATAAGTCACTTTTTTCAGTGCCATTGTAACATTGAATGGTCACTCCATACAAGCAAAGTACCAGCAAAGGAGGGGAAAAAAACTCCATAGAAGTTCCAGAGACAGGAAGTCTCGTCCTGCCCAGAACGTAATAAGGGTTAATGGAGAGGCAGTTTCTGTAAGCAACACCAGAATGTTTCCTTCCTGCCTTCCTTACAGGATTAGGCCAGTAATTTCTTCTAACAACCAATTCTCCGAACTGCTTAGAATGTTAACAATTGGTTTTAGCGAATAGGTGTGAACTGGTAGAATCCCACCCCTGAATATAAGTATAAACATGGCTATGAATACATGAAATGGATAAGAAGAAGAAGAAGAAAAAAGAAACAATAGGACAGGGATGGTAGGCACATTGGTGCGCTTATGCATGCCTCCTACAGACCTCTGAGGAAAGGGCTGAGGTCAATAGTAGACAGTCTAAGGTTAAAGTTTTTGGGGTTTGGGGAAGAAACCAGAGAGTCAGGTAGAGGGTTCCAGGCATTGATCACTCTGTTGCTGAAGTCATATTTCCTGCAGTCAAGTTTGGTACGGTTTACCTTGAATTTGTATCTATTGTGTGCTCTTGTATTGTTGTGGTTGAAGCTGAAGTAGTCATTGACAGGTAGGATATTGCAAGATATAATTTTACGTACTATACTGAGATCAGACCGAAGGCGGCGTAGTTCTAAGTTGTCTAGGTCTAAAATTTCAAGTCTGGTGGCATAAGGTATTCTGCAACATATAGAGGAGTGGGGAACTCTTGTTGTGAAATATTTCTGGACTTTCTCAACTGTATTAATATCAGATATGTAATGCGGGTTCCAGACCAATGAGCTGTATTCAAGTATTGGTCTAGCAAATGTTTTGTATGCTCTAGTTAGTAGTGTGATATTGCTGGAGTGTGCTAGTTATTTATCTGCTAGTTATTAACCGTGAACTCATTTTAAAAAAAATATTTCTTTGAAGCCCCTGACCAGATCCTAAACATTTTCATTATTTTCCATTCCAAGCTTCTATTTCCAGACCCAAATTAGTCCTGTTCTGTCCTGGCTTTGCAGACTTTTCCCGCCAATGGGTAGACAGACAGAGTCCTGGAAGCCCTCTCTGTAAATTCTTTCCAATCTTGTATTGTATTGAACAGATTTTTTTTTGAACAAAAGCACTTACTTTAAGCCCATTCAGATTATTAAATAGTTTTGAAATTGTGTACTTTGATTCTGAAGGATTGAACAGTTTAACCAAAAATTAAAAGCAAAAATATTGTGTTATGATGCTTTTAATAAAATGGGCAGCTGGAAAATTCATTAAAAAAAAAAAAACAACCTTCCCTGCGCCCTCATCTTTATTACCATCCAGTGCTTATCCTGTTTCCGAAGAGCCAACTTACATGATTTAAGCTCTCTCTCCTTGACACAGATGGGCATTTGGCATGAGGCCAGCTGGATGTGACTGCTGGAGCGAAAAGCGTTCTAGGTGTTCTGCAGCTTGTGGCCCGTGAAATGATTTTGATACGGTGGAACGGTCTTAAAAGTACAGCACAGATCTACTCGCCTTGCAGGTTTATTCTTTAAGCAGAATCTTTATTGCACCTGTCTGCCAAATGCTTTTATACACTGACTGAACTTCAGTTCAGTTAGCTGTTTTGATGTGCTGGTGATGTCTAATTTATTTGTGATAGTTACGTGCTGGATTTAACCCTCACTGGTAAATTCCCAAAGTATTTCACATCAGTTAAGAGTTTTAGCTGATGGGGGGAAAAATCTGTGGCAATCATAGATCCTCCTTGGTGCCCTTCATCTGCTTCTGCTACACTGGGAGGTCTCTGGTTTTCCTGGCACATCGCCTTCTGCCTGTCCAGATATAGTTTGCGGTCTCAATATATGTACACCTGTCCATTCGATTATGATGAAGACTTTAATTTAGTAAAACAAGCCATCCTTTTCAATTCTGATACAACTGATAAAATTTGACAAGGGCAAGTACCTACTTTCCATCAAAGGATGTCCATTGTATTTAAGACCAGAGTTCTAAGTACTTATGGGCTTAAAAGCTTTTATGTGCACATGCGTGTACATGAATGTATATTTACACATAGACCTGGTTTCGCAACTGACTGTCTTGGTTAGCATCCCTTCATAGTGATGAAAAAGTAATTTAGCAACCAACCTTTGCATCAAGAAAGCCGAAGTAAAATCATAAGCCACGGTGGCGCAGTGTTTAGAGTGGAGTACTTCAGGGCACTTCTGCTGACTGCCGGTTGCTTGTAATTTGGCAGTTCGAATCTCACCAGGCTGAAGGTTGACTCAGCCTTCCATCCTTCCGAGGTGGGTAAAGTAAGGACCCAGAATGTTGGAGGCAACATGCTGACTCTGTAAACTGCTTAGAGAGGGCTGTAAAACACTGTAAAGTGATATATGAGTCTTAGTGTTATTGCTATAAGCACTTAGCGATTGCTCACTTAATGACTAGTCCCAATTATAGTTGCTAAAAGAGGACTTCTGATGCAAGTCTGCATATATCCCTACCTGCATTCTATCTCTGTGTTTATCTCTCTGTGTGTATGCGTGTATGTTTGTTTGTATATACCGTGTTTCTCCAACAATACGGCCTCCACCAATAGGAAGCCCCACCATGTTTTATTGGCATAAAATCAAATTAAGCCTCTCCCCCAAAATTAAGGCCTATATTAAACATGCGAAATGGGGGGGAATGGCAGGAGGGGCTTGCATTTAGGGAGTACTTGCATGCATGGATATGGTCTTGCCTGTGTTGGTGGGGCACTTCATACCGGGAGACCTTCCGCCACCATTGCTTTCCTTTCTCCCTTGCTGTCGCGGCGTTAGAGGAACACCACAGCACTTGGCACAGCCAAGTGCAGCCAGTCAGGGCTCCTCCCTGCAACTGGAGCCCTGAGGAGACACTTGGCTTCAGATGCTCCCGTCGCCATCTTCCAAGGGAAGGCACTCACCTGAGAGGATCTCTCCCTCTCTCTCTCCCTGCAAGGTCAACATCTGCACTGTGGTTGAGGAGGAAGAGGCTGCAGCTGGTTTCTTCTGTTTGCTGAGAGGTGAGGAATCAGTGGCTTTGCAGAGCAAGCAAAGCGCTGCTCGCCCAGGCGAGATTTGGGAATGAGGGGCAGGAGGAGGCTTGCACGCACACGCGACTCGCTTTCCAGGCTCTGCCCAGCCTGTGCGGCTCTGGCGCAGCCCTGGCGGGATGAGCAGAGGGTCTGGCAGGGAGGTACTCCCTGCCTTGGTGAGAGTTCTGCCGCCGGGAAGGAGGGCCTGCCTGTCAGCTTAGCCTGGGGCTGCCGATGTTTTTTTTTGGTTATGCAATTGGGAACAAGTGATAAACTGCTTTTCTTCCTCTGCTCAGCCTTCTAGAGCATGAATCCTACCTGGCAAACTTAACTTTTGTCACAGTACAAAATCAACTCTTATTCTACAAGATCATTTCATTCGGCTTCGTCATTCCAGTTTTTAATTTCTGTTCTCCAACTGGAGTTAATATTCTCTGGGAATATACTCCTAAAGCTGCTTCTTACATTTAATTATTTCCATAATAATTAAATACCTCTTAGGGTTTTTTTTAAAAAAATATTTCTCCAAATCTTTTGTTACCACCTTCTTTTCTCTCACTGGTAGATGCTGACCATTGCGGTTTGTGATTGAAACTCAGCAAAAAGAAATTCATAGAAAAATTGACTTTTGGTCACTATGAAAAATTGTGTTGTCCTGAAAAGAAAAGAAGCTTTTCAGGTTTGACATATATAAAAATAGAATATTGTAAGTGTTGTTCAAAGGTTGAGCACAAAGGATTCTGGATCACTCTGGGCATCATTTTTGCCCTTTCCTCAACTAAGAGGTTCTTCAGAGGACCATTCAGATCCTGATCATCTCACAACTGAACTACTGAGATGTAGTCTACATAGGATTGCCCTTGGATGCCATTTGGAAGTTACAGCTGGTTCAAAATGCAGCACTATAGGCTGTAAATTAGCATCTCTCATTACACCCACATGTCATCATTGCTTTGTGATCTGTGTTGGTTACCAGTTGGCTTTCAGCTTCAATTCAAGTTATAATCTATGATCTCCTTTGAGGGTTGAAGGAATGCCTCTCTCTTGTGGTACCTGACCACCTGATACAATTAGGCAAAGTGGGTGAACTCTGAGTCCCTTCAATTAAATGTTGCCATCTTGTGGGACCAAGAAAGAGTACCTTCTCTGTTACAACACCTATTCCCTGGAACAGCCTCCTACCTTTAAAATATTCCTAAAATATTTGAAGATCTGCTGCACTCAGACGTGAAATTGGGGTGCATGTGGATCTCCTTGGTGATTTTGGTACTGTATTATTTTTGTCTTCATGTTAATTTTTTTGTCTTTGTGTTATATATATGTATGTATGTATGTATGTATGTATGTATGTATGTATGTATATGTATGTATGTATGTATGGTATTCAGTTTTGTTGGGGTATTTTCCCATGTCATCATGGTTGTGCTTTTAAAGTTGTAGCAATGTTTCGGCAGAATCTCATCTCCCATCATCAGGCTTCTGTGTAGTGTTCGTCTGTGAGTCAGATGAACCATTCTGGCACAGCGTAGGGTAGCACCAAATTTAAAACAGAAACGGCTGTGAACACAGATGAACACAATACAGAAACCTGATGATGGCAGATGAGATTCTGCCGAAACATTGCTACAACTTTAAAAGCATAACCATGATGATGTGGGAAAATACCCAAACAAAGCTACATACCATACATGTAAGTACCCACAAAAACTTAAGAATATATATATATATATTCTTCAGCTTGGAAGAGGACAGCCGAGCCCCGCCGAGTGAGCACCAATGCCCATGCCTCTAGGGCGTTTGGAGCTGCTGGCATGTTTGGAGATGTAGGGGGATGGGGACTGGCTGGGTGAGGGGTGGAAAGGATGGGCGGCTTCGGGCTCTCTCCGCCAGAACCGCCGGCCAGGGAAGCGGCGCTGCTGTCGCCTTGCCTCCCTGTCCGCGGACAGGTGGGTGCTATCATTGCCTCGGGTAGCCTCTCGGGTTCGGGCTTTGAGGGACTTGGGAAGGAAGCCAAGCTCAGGTCGGCCCAGCTCTTTGGTTGTCAGGTGGGTGCGCAACTGCGGCTCACTTTCCCAGCTCTGCCCAGCCCGTACGGCTCTGGCGGGAGGAGCAGAGGGTCCAGCAGGGAGGTGCTCACTGCCTTGGCGAGAGCTCTACCGCCGGGCAGGAGGGCCTGCCTGTCAGCTGCACTGGGTGCCCCAGGCCCAGCGCCAGGCAGGGACGGCAGCTGGGCGCTTCTCCCGGGGTGGGCCGATCCTGCGCTGCAGCCTCGGGAGATTCACCTCCCCACATGGGGTTGGGCTGCCCTCTCAGGCAGGGGAGGTGTTGTTTTTAAAAGAACTGGCTTTGCCTTCGAAGGCAAAGGGAAGTCAGCGACAGGAGCACCTGAAGGCGAGTGTTTCTGCCAGGCTCTGGTTGCAGGGAGGAGCCCTGGCTGGCCATGCATGGCTACGCCAAATGCCGTGGTGTTGCTCTAAACACCGCAGCAGCACAGGGAGAAGGTAAAGCAACGGTGGAAGGTCTCCTAGTATGAAGTGCCCCACCAACGCCAAGGTCAATGCAGCCAGCACCATATCCAGGTATGCAACAAAAGTATTTCCTAACGGCCAGCCCCCCCGCCATTCCCCCCCCATTTCACATGTGTAATATAGGCCTTAATTTGGGGGGAGGGGCTTAATTTGATTTTATGTCTATAAAGCATGCTGGGACTTCCTATTGGGGGAGGCCGTATTGTTGGAGAAACATGGTATATATATACATATATATATATATATATACATACATACATACATATATATATATATATGTGCTGTTTAGCTTCCTTCGGGTATTATCCCACGTCATTGTAGTTCTGTTAAAGTTGTAGCAACGTTTCAGCAGAATCTCATCTGCCATCATCAGGCTGAAACGTTGCTACAACTTTAACAGCACTACAATCACCTGGGATAATACCCGAGGGAAGCTAAACAGCATATATATATATTATCCCACGTCATTGTAGTGCTGTTAAAGTTGTAGCAACGTTTCAACAGAATCTCATCTGCCATCATCAGACTTCTGTATAGAGTTTGTACATACAAGCACTACAAAGCACTACAATCACATGGGATAATACCCAAAGGAAGCTGAACAGCACACATGTAAGGACCTGCGAAAACTTAAAAAAACATACATATAGATAGATAGATAGATAGATAGATAGATAGATAGATAGATAGATAGATAGATAGATAGATATAGTTGTAGCTAACCAGAGTCTTTTTGAAATTAAGTGATCTCAAAATATAGTAACCATAACCATAATCATCATCATCATAATAACAATAACAATAACAATAACAATAATAATATCTGACGCTACAGTTCCTAGGTCCTTGGTTAGGACTCAAGCTGTTGAGCTACCAACCAACCCCAAAGGTTGTGAATCTCACTAAAGATTAAATCATCATCATCATTTTTATTATTATTACTATTCAACTTGAGAATCAAACTGCAGAGACTCTGGCATAAATCAGTGCAGGCAGTTCCAGTGGTACTTGGCACACTGCGTGCTGTGCCTAAAGACCTAGGCAAGCACTTAAAAACAATTGCTGCTGACAAGATCACCATTGGTCAGCTGCAGAAAGCCACCTTACTGGGATCTGCTCGCATAATCCGCCAATATATCACGCAGTCCTAAATGCTTGGGAAGTGTTCGACTTGTGATTTGTGATACGAAACCCAGCATAGTCATCTCATTTGCTATGTGCACTGTTGTTTTTTCTGTATAATAACAATAATGATAAATAATAATAATAATAATAATAATAATAATAATAATAATAATAATAATAATAATAATAATCGTAACAATAATAATGATAGAAAGCTATGGACAAATAGCACTTGGTTAAGTCCAGAAAATAGGAAGACTCTTGCCTATAAAATAGTGTCTCTCAATCACTGACATTTGAAAACATCTGAGACCTAACTCCTGAATGAAATTTGCCTGGGGCCTGCTGAAGACATTTTTCTCAGTATCCTATATTTCAACTTCTACAGTATGTCACAATAATAGGAAAATCATATTCTTTATTTTTGCTGCATACATTAAGTGGTACAAATAGGTTTTCATGTGTAAAATAGTAACTAAATGAATACTTTAAAAGATGATTTGAATTAATTAAGTGCATATTTGGTTTTATAAATGTTACTGCTACTGGAACTATTTTTAATACTTACTATCACACCTTACAAGATATCATTTAAATGATTTATTTATGTATTTTCCTTCCTTCTTATTAACCGTCAATCTGTATTATTTTTAATCTAAAGTCCATCAGAGTAAAGCATGAAAAACTAGATAAAAATTGAGTAAGTCCATTTTGTTAGAAATGGCTTAAATTGATCCTGCAAAGCTTTTAAAAATATTTAGAATGTTACTGAAAGAAGCAGCTGAAATTTCTGCAAACATTTAAGACTAGCAAAAGTTTTAAAAATTCAGATTTTAAACAGTTTTTATCCTAAGGACATTTTAACAAAAAACTATTTCACTAAGAAAAATAAATTCTGTAATTAGTTTTTTTAAAAGATGCCATTAGTACATTTCTGTAGTCACCTGGCTATTGGAGAGAGAGCAATTCAATATAGAGTGTTATAGAGCATATCTAGAGGTAAAGATCTTGTCAAGCAAAAATTAATAGTCAAAGTAGAAGAACTTAGTTAAAAGCCTTTTAAGCGACATTATGAAGTAGTATTTTGTGAGAGACCAAAACCCTTCGCCTATATGGATGAAGGAAGACTGGAAGAATGACAGACTGCAATGAATCAACTTCCATCTTTTCTGCCTGATAATAGTCCTCCGTTCCCTACCCCCCTTCATCAATATTGATACTATAGCAGTCTTAAACTCAGCCTTTATCCACGGAATCTATTTTGAGTTCTGAATGACATGAATTGTTTTATTTGAAAAGTACCAAAGTAAACAGTTAGATGCCATGCATACTTGTGTTCATATTATTTGCTTGCTATTCACAAAAAATTAAAAAAAAAACAAATAAACAATTTTCCACATACAAGTCAAGATCATATCAGTGGAATTGTTAAAACAAACTAATACTTTAAATAGAATTATCATTTTAATGGACGGGGTTGCTAACCCACAATACATGACAGGTTGTAATGATATCGTTTTTGTTTTTGTCTTTCACAAGACCAGATCATAATTATATGTCTTTAATTCTGGACCTTTGTGATAATTGTTGCTGACGATTAAATCTGCTAGGGCTCACTTGATGTCTAGTAAATTCATTTTTACACTTTTGATCATGGTATGGCAATCATTGATTTTATTTTTTAAAAAGTAGAAACCAGGTGGTTCTAGGAAAAGAGTTTAATTACTGCATGTATTTTTGGTTAACTTTTAGAACACACCAGTGGGAACTCCAATTTTCATTGTGAATGCCACAGATCCAGACCAAGGAGCAGGAGGGAGCGTGCTTTACTCTTTTCAGCCACCGTCCAACTTCTTTACCATTGACAGTGGCCGTGGCATTGTATCAGTTATTCGTCCACTGAATTACGAAGTCACCCAGGCTTATCAGCTGCAAGTGAATGCCACAGTGAGTATGGCTCACCTCCCTTTTCATTGTCTCTTGAACAATTGAAGGGGTTGCAGATGAATAAATTTCATATAGACGTTTTAGATGAATATTATACAGGTAGTCCTCAACTTATAAGTGTGGTATAGTGGCCTAGAAGAGGAGCTCTTGTCTCACAATCAGGAGACTGTGAGTTTGATCCTAGATAGAGGCAGATATTTCTCTCTCTGAGCACAATGAGAATATATCTGCTGAACAAAACTCTGCATTGGCAACAGGAAGGGCATCCAGCCATTAAAGCACTCTGCCATTAAAGCATTCAGTTGCCCAGAACTCCATCCTGCAAGGGATTATGGGGCCATTAAAAGAAGATGAATACTCCTTTCCAGAAGTCTGGTCAGCCACCTAGACCACACTTTTCCAAAATATTGAATTTCGTCCCATCTTCTCCTTCAGCAGTTCAGTTCTTGGAACTGCAGTCATAAGATATGGTGATTGTTAAGTGGGTCCATGCCCAATTTTACAATCTTTTTTGCATCAATGCAGAAGTGAACACCACAGACATAAAATGAGCCAGCAATTGTACAACATATTGTACCCTGTGTGTGCGTGTTTTTTTTTTTGCCAAAAACAGTGTAAATACCAGTTTCAGCAAAAGATGGTATAAATTGTCACATGACCGAAGGATGCTGCAAATGGTTGTAAATGTGGGCAGTTGCCAAATGCACAAAATGTGATTCCATGTCCACAAAGGTGGGGCAGCCATCAGAAAGTTGAAACCAAGTCTTCGTTCTGAAGGTATCTGATATAACTTTAAACATTCACAAAGGAATCAGTTGTAAGTTAAGGATCACCTGTAATTAGTATTCTTTAATTTAGCTTTATGTATGAATTGCTGATTCCCCAGCAAGCTGGCTGTGGAATTCTGGGAATTGGTCCATATACCTTAAAGTTGCCAAGATTTAAAAATGCTGATCTAAGCATGGTTTTTTAAAAAAAATAAAAATACAAAATCAGGGCTTTAATTGAGGACCTTGAAGATTATTTAAAGTTTAGGGACAACCTTGGAGCACATAAACTCTTAGGAACATGGGCAGCCCACATTTTTCTTTCTCTAAATAATCACAGTCAACACACATATATCTCAAAGTAAAGTTGAAATCAGATTATATGGCCACCAGCCATTCACATTAAGGCTTTCTGTTATCTGCATTAATGATATAAAATATTACAAAGTAGTTTAGAAAGTATCATTCAGTTAGCAAAATAAATTAATTTCTCTTTCTGTGGCTTATAATTGGGGGAAAAAAGTGTTCTCATCCTGTCCTTGATAGCATTTGACAGATTTTGAAAATGATGCTATAATTCTAAAAGAAATAAAAAGAGATGCAGCAACATTAGTGGTGAAGGCTGCTGAGATAGTTGACTATTGTTTGCAGTTGTTAAACATTGTCCAATTTTTCTTGAGATCCAAACCTTGATAATAGCATAACTGAAAATAGTTTATGTCTGAAATCTGGCAGAGCTTTTATCAGTGAAAGAAGACCAACCAACTCTCCTAGCAAAATATATTTTTTTATGTTCAAGAACACTGTGGCAATAATAGAATAGCCGATTCTGTCAACCAAGAGTGAGCAACTCTTGGTTGACAAGCACTTATCAGACCTAGTGTTCCAGAATGGCTGGGTTTAGCATCATGTTTTTGAGAGGAGTTTGCTGAAAGTTGACAGGGTATTGCTAACTATGCATTTTAGGTTTTACACTACAATTTCCACCTCTTTCCAGTATAAAATAGAGGAGAAATATGCTGTCAGTTTTTAACATCCAATGTCAAAACATAATTCTGAAAAAGGAAGCTTTGGGTCACAGAAGACCTACCTCATCTGTAGATAAAATTAGCCTTTTACTGTCTATTGAATTTTACTTAACATCATGTCAATATTTTGTCTTTATACATTTTTAAGGATCAGGATAAAACCAAGCCCCTCTCTGCTCTGGCCAATCTTGCAATCACCATTACAGATGTACAAGATATGGATCCAATTTTTATCAATCTCCCCTACAGTACGAACATCTATGAGAACTCTCCTCCGGTAAGGGCTCTGATAAACATATTGATACTATTGGAAACCTCTATCATATAATCTCTCTTGAAACAGATGTGCTATATTAAGAAGAGTATTGTTATGGCTACTGATGAGCTTCACCCCAAAAAGGTATTTTTGAGAAGGATATGCATGTCACTATAGATAACCCCCCCTCTTTTTTTTCCATTTGAACAATCATGAATTACTTTTCTTTCTGGTGGTAGGTGTCCATATATCTATAATCTGTCTGTCTGTCTGTCTATCTGTCTGTCTGTCTGCCTATCTATCTATCTATCTATCTATCTATCTATCTATCTATCTATCTATCTATCTATCATCTATCTATACATTATAATGGCATACAATAGCAAAAATACAATATTTGGGAAAAAAATTGAACTTAGTTTCAGCATCCCTACCTAAAGATACAATGGGTTCATAATCAGTCTCATAGTTTATCAAGGTAAGACTTGATTTCTCCGAATTGTTGCTGTTTTTCATAACCCTTGTCCTTCATGGTAGCAGGACTTACTTCCTTTTCCACTGTGCTCTTAGAGCAAAACTATGACTCTGTAATGTGATTCATGGGATTCATTTTTATCAGGTTTTACTAATATTTTGTGTCTGGAACTCTGCACTTTGATATGGCCCAAGGCTAATCAATAAATTGAAAAACTATAATGTGATGTGACATTTTCCATCAACTGACTTACCACAGAGTCCATTGCTGTTTTGGGTTGAGAGGGAGTGACTGGACCAAGGTCACTCAACAAGCTTGTGTCCTTAAAGAGGAGTAGAAATTTAGGTATCCCCATTCCTGGTTCAGCATCTTCACTAGAACACCAAATCGGTTCTCAAGAATTCCCTAGATCTACCTGTTGCAGAGAGCAAAAGAGAGAGAGAATGACTGAGTGGTTTCAGCTTTAGCTTGGTAGTACTATATTAATTTCACAATAGTTAAAAACAAGTTTTGTAACCAGGTATCTGCCAATCACATGCAGAATGAATATGAATAAAATGCAAAAATGTTGACACTGTCAGTGTAAGAGTTTTAGGATTTCTCTAACAGAAGGATTTTCCAACTAGGTTAGTAAAAGATGTATTATATAACTAACTAATGACATACTTGATAATGCAGCTTAAAAGGCTTATAAGTAATCGAAGGAGAAAGACATTGCTGCAGAAACCACAATGAATATCATTTCAGAGTCTATATTAAATGTTTTCTTCATGCAAGATAGTATAAGCGATCAAGGAGCGGGGAAACACAGCTGGATAATAGCAATGGGAAAAAAAGAAATTAACAATTATTACAGAAATGGACACACACATGCCCACATCATCTACAATTACAGACCCTACATATTACCTTCCTAAAGCACTTTTGTGGTCATTAAAAGGAATCTTTTTCAAAATAAATATAGCGGTCTCTCTAAATGCTGCTTTTCTATAGATACTTTTCAAAACATGGATAATAAATGATAGTAAATGATGTCAGCCTTAGCATTCAAGAAAAGAAAGGTCTTGGGAAATGTTTGAAATGTGGCATTTCCTATGAATATTTTACTCATTACCTAAACATGTTCTGTGTTGTTACAGAATGTCTTAACTTTATTTCTTCCTTCCAACTTAAATTGAAGGGCAATTAAGAGAACATCTATGTGAAGTAAAATTCTTACCCAGAATATGGAGTGCCTTATTTCTATTTAATGTATGCAGCTTCTACTACACAGACTGATTTCCATATCATGTTCTGTGATTAAACAAGTTTACACTACCTGTTTTAATAAAAACCGTTTTATACATTCAACAGAGCTGGCTTGTTTGAGTCCACTCAAATAAATAGTGCCACTTTTCAGGACTCAAGAAACATATTTTCTCCGTCACAGTGCCTGACCTCTGGAATAAGATTCTCCCCAAAATCTGTGGGGTTCCTACACTAATGATGTTCTGGAAGGCATTAAAGACCAAACTGTTCTCCTCAGTGGTGGGATTCAATTGTTTTTACTACTGGTTCTGTGGGCGTGGCTTGTGGACATGGCAGGGGAAGGATACTGCAAAATCCCCAGTCTCTCCTCACTCTACTAACCTGCTTTCCAGGTCCGTTTTCCTATGCAGGGCAACAAAAGAAGACCCAGACAATCATCTGGGATTCGGGAGGCAGAGGATAGATGGGGGAGGGGCCAGACAGAGATGGTATTTGCCAGTTCTCCAAACTACTCAAAATTTTCCACTACTGTTTCTCCAGAACTGGTAGAACCTGCTGAATTCCACCTCTGGTTCTCCTACATTTTGGGTTAGGTTGAAGGAATCCCCCTGTGGAAGATTGTCAAACTCCCAGCCCATGGGCTGGATGCGTCACATACTGGCCACGCCCATGCCTAGTCTAACGAAGGGGGGGGAGAGTCCCACTACATCATGTGACACTGCCATGACGATGTGAGTTTGACATCCCTGCCCTTGTGGGATGTGCTTGGTAGATGTTTTTCTATTCAGTGACCAGATTTTAAGTGTATTTATTTGTTAATTTTTTTTTGTATATTGTGAACTACTCGGTTATTTTCAAGTTAGGTGGTGCCTATTCAGTCAGTCAGTCAGACATTCACTCAAACAATGTGGTAATGAGAATGAATAGTGGCATATATTTTTCTTTTTGAGGGAGTTAAGTTTAATAAGCTAGTAAAGAACATGCAAGAATGAAAAATGCCTATCCAATTAGAAATTTGATTCTGTTGCCATCTGAATTATTATGCTCATTAAGATGATGTAGGAGTGGCAGAATCTGGGGGTGGAATTAAATGAGGAATCAGCCTAAAACCCCTATATAGCCATCAGCAGACTAAGTTCAACCCCCCTTGAATCCTATGGACCCTTATCTATCTCTAAGCAGGTGCCTATCATTAGTTGAGAAAATTCCTGTGCATATATTGTTTATCAATAGATCAGTTTAATTGGGCCTTTGCATGTGAACCTGGTCTTTCCCACCTAACAGTTACTTGCCTGTCTTTCAGTATGTTGTAAGAGGCTTCATAATTTTTAAGATAATTTGCTATCTAATTGACTCAATATTTCTGAGAATGAAGAAGCCCAGAAATATTCTAATGAATTATTTTCCCTTAAATTGTAAACTGCAGTTATTTTATTGCATCTCAAATGGAACTAACCCTTTTCCTCATCCATCATTTTTAACTTATCTATGAAATAATTAGCTGGAAGTTTTTATCTTGCCTATTTTTCATCTTATAGCATCCAATACCATGATTTGTCAATGAACATTTTAAGCTCACTTAAGAAGTCACAGATTGCAGTTATGATATTCTGTGTTTGCAGTAGATGAACTGTCTGTGATTTATTTTTATTTATTTTTTTAAAGGCAGAGTCATGGATGAGACATGCCGTACAACATGTTGGCATAAACGGGATATTGGAGGATTGGGTACTACTTCTAATGTGATTATCTGTCATTCTCATGTAAATGCTACTTCCTAGGTTGACTTAAGGTATTTAAATATTAAGAAAGGTGTCTGGAAATTCTGCTTGGCTTACATCTATTTCTCTGCTTACGTTTATCTCCACAGTATATCTGAGTTTTGGTGCCTTTGTACTAAAGCAGGAGAAAATTAATATAAAGCTATGTCCATTATTATTGCATCAAATCTTAATTTTCCCTGACAACTGCCTGACATCCAGCCCATCACCAATGAGTTGGCAGAAAGGAAAGAAATGGATAAACTGCAGAAAATTACTACAAAGAGATTCCTATCAGCCTTTTGACTGGAATTAAGGAGCGAAAAATAGGATCTCTTGCCTCTAATATCTGTCATAGCAGCTTTCCAAGCCACCCTTTTATTCCCCTTCTTTCTGCTCTTCTCACTGTGATAATAGGCTGTAATTTCAAGTCAACCTAAGAGAGGGAGGGAGGGATGAAAAGACACATCAGAAATCCAGATATTGTACACAGTAGCATGTTTTATGTGGCCTAATAAATACTTACCTAATTTCAATTATTTTGGCTGCAAAGAGTCTACAGGTAATCCTAGACATAAAACCACTAGTTTAGCAACTGTTCAAACGTAAAACATTGAAAAAGTAATATGCAACCATACCTCACACTTATGATAATCCCTGTAGTCAGGTAATCAAAATTTTGGCATTTGATAACTGGCACTCAATTACCCAGCATCCCCAGGTCACATGCTAGTTATTTGCAAACCTTCCCAGTCGGATTCTGACAAGCAAAATAAGGGGAGGGGGATAGGAAGCCAGATTTCTTCAATGATTGGTTGACTTACTTATCCAGAGTGACAAAACACTTGTCTGCTAAAGTAAGAATCCCCTACTTAATAGATAACAGATAACAGATAATCAGAGTTGGAAGGGATCTTGTAAGTCATCTAGTCCAACCCCCCCCACCCAAGTGGGAGACCCTACACCATTTCTGACAAATGGCAGTCCAATCTCTTCTTGAAAGTCTCAACTGATGGCGCTCCCACAACTTCTGAGGGCAACTTCTGTTCCATTGGTTGATTGTTCTCAGAAAGTTTCTCCTTATTTCCAGGTTGAATCTCTCCTTGTTCAGTTTCCATCCATGATTCCTTGTCTGGCCTTTGGGTGCCTTGGAAAATAGCTTGAACCCTTGAACAGTTTTTCTTGCTAAAATAATCTCTCCACTTCTTTATATTGTTCCAGTCTGCATTTTTATGAAGTTGTATTACCATGGAATCTGTCCGCTGCAAATTTGTAAGAGCAATACTTGTAGTTCCAAGATGCATCAAAAATGCTATTTTACAGTTAGAGGCAGGTTTGGCTTCTGTGAGTGTCAGAGCTTGGTTTTATCTCCTTAATTTCTGGTTGAAATTGAATTTTTCTCCTCTGGATCTGGCTTCACTGATTCTCGGAGGCTGTTTTAAATCAACCTGGCTAACAAAAGCTAATAGCAAACTCCGGTCCTCTGAAAAGTCTCTGTCCATTAGAGCTTCAAAATTCCAGATGTCAACCAGCTTAAGTCTAGTATCCAACTCTGCAAAATATGGATTATTCTCAGATGGGCATAGGCCATCATCTTATGTCTCTTCAAATTCTAATTGTAAAATTGTTGGGTATTTATGCTACTAGGTTAGATGTTCTACCTCTGCATTTCTGTGAAGACAAAATAACAGAATAACAGCATAGGGAGGAACCTTAGAGGTCTTCGAGCCCAACCCTCTTCTCTGGCAAGAAACCCCACGCAATTTCAGACAGATGATCGTCATATAAAATATTCCTTTTCAGCAGGACTCCTAACCCTGCTGAGATGGCTCTGTGGAATCCCTAAGCCATATGTTCCTTAATTGCTCTCTCTCTGTAGGGAATGAAGGAAGATATATATTTATCCCATTTTAAAGAACTATTCTGATAAAGAGAACTATGTCTATCTGTCACTGCTTCTATCTAATCAGGATCCTCACATATCTTTCCAGGTATCATTTGTTGTATTGCATCCTGCCCACAGTTGAAATTTAGCACAACTTTAGAATTACCACTGCTATTTGTACTACAGTTGCTATACCAGTGTATTTTATGTAATTTTGCTACATTTTTTACTTTTATTAATAATTATAGTTCTGTGCATTTTATTGTAGTGCTTTCTGGCCCATAGGCCATAATGAAGGTTTTGATATTGAATTACAGAGTAAGGCGATAAATGTCAAGCTATTACTTTCTCTTTTTAAAAAAAAAACACTGAACATATAATGTAAACTCTATGCAGCGACTGTAATGGAAAAAAATAGTGCTCATGTATGACCACATAACTTCCATCCAATTTAGTGCTTACCAAAAAAAAAGAAGAAGAATATGTAGGGAGGTGAGCATTTTCAAGAAATTAATAAAACAAAATATAATTGCCTCTTGCCAGGACTGGTGCATGCAGTTTTTATTTTCTGCTATGCTGCTTCTTTCCGAAATCAGGTTTGAGCTTCCAGTTAAAAGCTCAAAGTTACTTTGTTGTATACTCTACAAATAGGATTCTAGGAATGGGTGAGTTGTAAAGGATTGGAAATGTGATTTCATATTGGAGTTTTTAAAACCATTTGTCAAATTATTTTTTTTAAATGCTCATTCTTGTATTATAAATGTTTACATATTGTCAGATCCATGTATCTGTCATTTCTTCAGTGGAAGAAGAAAAAGTGGGGGAGGCTGATAAATCCTTTCTTGATGTAACCTGAATATATTTAATCTTATATCGAATTTGTATAACCCACACATGAGTAGGGAGAAGAGCCAGTGCTGGACACCTATCACCTCTAGGGGCACAGCCAGAGATGAGAAGATCATAAAATTCCACATTGAGATGTGTCGCGGGAAATCTCTGGGAAAAGTTTCATTATAAAAAGGTATGGGGAAATTAGGTATGCCCTGGGAAACTGAAAAGATTCATTCCTTACAAAAGGGTTTGGGGAGGAATTAACATTACTTGACTCACCTACCAAGGGGACCCTTCAAGGAAGGAAAATGACCTATACAGCAAGACAAAGGGAAGACGGACTGCTGGGGAGAAACTTGACAGATTACCAGCCACGATACTGACTCGGTGCAGACCTACGAAGATAGTGAGGCTGCCTACGAACACCTCCACCAAGCCCCGGTGGTCTACTACGGTGTTAGAAAAGAACAGCCGAGCATCCACTACACGGAGTAAGTAACCCTCACCCAGGGCAATCATAAACCTGGGTGGAAATTGGAGCTGGACTCCTATCAAATCAGAAGAATGGGACGAGGACTTAACCCACTGCCAACAACGAATCCGAGAGGGTGCTTAATCGCCTCATGAGGGAAGCCCTGGACGAAACCTCAAACATGAGGGATATACCAGGATGACAACGAACAAAAGTGAGGGAACCAGAAAATGAGAGAACCCAAGTCGCCCACCCCAGATCCAGAGGGATTGAGCAGGCAGAGGGACCAAGCTCGAAGAACCATCAGCACTACCATGGTACCCAACCCTTAAACGCCCCTGGATTCAGAAGGATTTAGATACCCTGGCCAAACCCAGAGAGCATACAAACTGCAAGACAGGAAGGTCCCACCTTGGGATAAATTCACATGGAGCCTCCAGAAACGGGATCTTATTCCATGGCCGAGTCTCACCTACATGCAAGAAATGAGACAGGATTTTCCAACCCAGGGATTCCTTGAGAGTATGAGTCGTCACCTGGGCTTGAAGGGAAGCAGCCAGAATGGATAATTGTGACTCCACAATGCTACAATGCCCAGAATTAGAACTCGATCACTTTCATGCAGCCTTACGTCCACTGGTTTCAAGGACCCCCTCGCCGATAAAAAAGCTGTGACCCACATTAGTGTTGTAAAACAAGCTTTCCCCATAGATAGCAGAATACACTGAGGAATTTCGTAGACCTGCCTGGCCAGGATAGACAATGCCAGAGAATATCCTAGTCTGCTGTGTTCAAAGATGGACTAAATGATGACCTATATGCTGCTGCCTGGCCTCGTGAGGCCCCCAAACCTTTTGCATTGAAATGGTACGATGGTAGAGGGAGGGGAGATAGACATGGACCTGAAACTGGGTACCACCAGTCTGCAGGACTTGGAAAAGATCCCCCACGCAAGGAAACAGGAAGTCTTCAAACCCCCAATCCCCCGACTCCAAGAACATCTTGGTTTGCTTTAAGTTTGGAAAGGAGCAGGACAGCCGTGCGGCGAATGCCATATCGAAGGACCCTGCAGAGAAAGCTAGACCCCCCAAAGGGGGAAATCCAGAAATCTCAGCCCTCGAGGAAAGGAACTGGTCCTGAGAGGGGAAGTAGATGTGTTGGATCTCTGATAAGCCCGCTACCTGAAGACGAATTCCCAAAAGTGCTCCCAAGAGGGACTGAGCCAGTCTCGGAAAGCGATCCGTTAAAGATGAGGCACCCTTGGTTAAGCAATCAAAGTTGAACCAATCACCCTACCCCTGAGACTGTTTATCCCCAGCCGAGGAGAAGATGGAGGAAGTTGCAGCATTGCTGGCATTGGCGGGATGCCACCCCGATGCCCTCATAAATCCCTCTCGCTTGCAGAGAAATTGGGATCCAACTAAAAGAGAAATTGAACAATCGCCATCCGTTTTTTTACCGCCAAACTTAGCAATGGAACTATGTTGTCTCGCGAGGGTGGGGGAAGCCATCCAGGACTTACTTACCACATGAACCATTGAAAATTCATAACGACGAACCACATTAGGGTGAGGACAGTAGACAGAGGCTCGTCTGCTCACATTCATTGTTTTGCAAATGGGGACAAAGCCAACTGTCTACAGCGTCACTTATGGTCTTGCGAGAAACTGCAATCCAATAATTACAAAGTTAGTGAGAGACTTGAGCAGAACTGTACATAATTACAGAGAGATGTAATATTTCTGCAAAATAGCTGCAAGATAGAAGAAACAGGATAAAGAGAAGGACAGAGAACAGAGAATCAGCCATGACCGGACAGTTGGCTCATTATCACCGCTGAACCCATTAACGATCCCCAATGTGTACCAGGATTCTGCCAAGTATTTAGTGGAGGGAAGCTTGTGATGATTCCACCCCACTGAGCCACATGACTGTAGCTATCAAAATCATTACCAGTGGCTAACAACTCCCATAAATCACCAAGGTATTGCATGCTCTCCCAAGAGAACTGAAAAAACCTCAGAGCAATTTAATCAATAAAAAATTTAAAAAGGGCTTTACATGAACCTCGACCCAACCAAAACTAAGGCTGCCCCGATGTGTTATTCCGCGAAAAGAAGCATGGTTCCGGTTGACGTATCGTTTTATTACAAAACAATTGAATTGGGATCTTGCACAGAAGAATATGTATCTACTCCTCCCTCATGAAAGGCACCATGTTTAAGCCCACCTCTCCAAAAGGATAACCAGTTTGGCTTTGCTTTAGCGACACGTAGTGAAACCTCTATACTCTGCAAAGGTCTCGAATCATGCTTGCCTGCTGGATAGAGTCCTGAGCCAGCTGGTTATCGGGCTTTAAGCCATCCTTCCCATAGAGGTCTAGGAACGAGGGGGAGACTTGACCACGCTAGGGGATTGAGGAGAGTCACATCTCTACTGCTCCTGCTGGCGCATAAATTCCCTTTCCGGAAGCGTTGGTATGCAGCGCCAGGTGGTCATGAAATGGCCACCACAAAGTGAACGAACTCGCATCGGAAAAGAACATGCAGGAGGCAGTAAGATATGAGAAATGTGTTGGTTGACCGGGCTCAAACAGCAAAAAGCAACAAATAAGGACCCTGGAGTTGAAACTGTTAAAAATAACAACATTGTTCCCCTAAGAAGATTTTTAAGCTGCGAAGGAGAGAGAAAAAGGGAAAGATTTGGTTTCTCGTTTCCGTTATACTGACAGGCTAAGAGACTAAGGAGAAATTGGGAAAAAATATCTTTGACATCAATAGGCATTTTAATGCTGAAATAAAAATCAAAGTATTAAAGATTTCTGAGATAATTAAACAGCTTTTGAAACTAGAAAGGATGAGAAATAGAAAATAAAGGGCCAGGATCTGAAGGGAGACTGCCCGGAATTAAAAAAAGGAACCTTACAGCAAAAATCTCAACTTCTAAAGATAACATTCTAAACTGAATATATCGCAACAAAAACCGCCAGGAAGAGGAAAGTCAAAAAAGAAATAAGATATAACTCGGGACTATCTGATTACTGATGATTTTCTGGATTCATTGGTTATTGTTTGAATGACTAAAGTCATGGGTGGTCTGTTTCAAAAGTTGTTGTAAAATGGCTCCACTTTTAGAAGAACTGTGAAAAATGGAACCTAATACAGTACAAAAGAAGATTGCAACAAGAAGGAAGGTTCTTATTGGCTTCGCATTTCAGTTTTTAGAAGTGGAGATTTTGGAATTATGGAAAACAACAAGAAATGCCTGCCCGAGAACAAGAAGATTCCCGACAAGAAAAGCCATCTTATATGAACAAGTAATCTTACGCTGGGGGGAAAAAAAGGAAAAAGGGGGAAAGAGAAGGCAGATTGGAAAAACAACTACCCCCAATAATACGACGTGAAAAATAAGTATAAAAAAATCAGAAATTCAACAGAAGAGGGAAACTGCAGAAGAAGATAATTGCGAACTAGAGAGACAAGGGGGTAAAAAGGGGAGGGAGAAAGATGAAGGAAGAAAGAAAAGGAAAAGAAGTTAAAAGGACAGAAGCAAATATATAGAAAAACAGGGCCTATTTAGAGATAATGGGTGAAAACTTAATGGAAAAAAGGGGACTCTGCAACAAGGTACTTAAATTTAGTATGGTTATCATTAGAAGCAGAAATTAATTTAGAAAAATATGAAACAATGTATGATAAAATGTCTGATAAAATGAGCTATCGTAATTCAGTTGGAATGCTTGTCAATAAATAAATGTAACAAAAAATATATTTAGATGGTTTATAAAACATGTGAAGAGAAAATAAAGGAAAATTAATTATGAGATTCATATGTGTTTTTTAAGGAAGTCTGATATTTAATTGAAAAAGAAGTGTTAAAGATGTTTAAGATTTTTAATGATTATTAATGATAGAACTAGAACTGGAATGGAATGAGGGTTATAATTACATTATATTTACAATCTTTTTTTTTTAAAAAGAAGATTATAGTGTGTATCTATAAGAATTACCCAAGCAGAATTCGATGGACGTTCTATATTACGTATAATATTGAAGGTCATAACTTAAGGGTACTACATTGAAGGTTTTATAATTAGAGTTGAAATGATAGTAATTAAGAGATATAAAGGTGGCATTACTTCCAATTAGAACTACAGGGAGAAAATTTGTTTAATGAGAAAAATAAAGTTATGAAAATTTGAAACCAGAACAGGACAAAAAACATTAAATATAATGATTCTGGATTGAGATGAGATAATCAAAATAAAATTGAAAAATTAAAAGAGTGGATAGAAAACATATAGAAAATGCTATAGAACAGTAAAGAATATGGAATAGAACACAAAAAGGAGCATGAAATTGAGTTTTTGTGTGTCATAAAGAGAAGTTCAACTGGGTACCGTGCTATTATTTTCAAAAAAGATGTTTTTACTTTTATTTTTGTAGGTGAAAACCCAAATAAAACTTTTATTTTTTAAAAAAGGGATTTTTTTTTCAAAGTTATGACCTACGAGAGGCATACTTATCACATCAGAACAAGGAAGGGGATGAGTGGAAGACAGCTTTTTAACACACCATTGGGATGTCTACCAATTTAAGTGCTCACCTTTGGACTGCAAGGCGAAATGCCTGCCATGTTTATGCAATTGGATCAATGAAACCCTTCATGAATTTTCTATATAAAGGGGGTTCTAGTGATCTTGATGATATTTTAATCTACATTGGAAACAATGGACAAGATCATATCAAGCAATCCGTACAGTCCTCACAAAACTCTTAACACTTAAACTATATGCAAAAACTCTCTAAATGTGAATTCCAACCAAAAAAAAAATGACTATTTGGGGATATAGAATTATACCACGGGGGAATAGAGAAATGGACCCACAGAAAGTAAAAGCTGTACTGGACTGGGACCCACCACACACCTGTAAAACAACTGCAAAAGCTTTCCTGGGGGTTTGCGAACTTTTATCGCCAATTTCATTCCAGCTTTTGCAAACATCGCCCTCCCTTTCATGAACTTTGCTAAAAACGAAACCCAAACCAAGGCAACCCCTTATCTGGCAATGGAATGCCAAGTGGCATTCAAGATAATCTCAAACGTCTATTCTCAGCAGAACCGATCCTTAACCTGTCCCGTCTGCACCAACGGGTGCAAAAGAGGATGTGTAAAACATTTAAAAAACGTTGGAAACCACTATGCATCCATTGTGTACTCATTACATAACATTTCATATGCTCTATCCGTCGAGCATCCGTTCACTGAGTTCATCCGCCTCAAGAGTTTTGAGCTGCACAAAACTCTTGGACACGGCATGAACTTTCCGCCGTGTTTTACGATGTAAATCCGCGACATCTGAGCAACAACGTTCTATGTCCGTTTATCATCCCTTAAACGTCTGCTGTATCCTCTCTGCATCCTCTGGGCATCCCCCTCAACTCACATCCGCTGCAGCTGAAAACGGAAAGGGGAGGAAACAAAAGCGTACATGGAAATGTCTACAACAGCCGTTAGTAGCACCGGAAATACGAAAGCATGAGCAGTGAATGGTTTGCATCCTATATTACATCCTCTAGGCTTCCTCATGAACATCCCTTTAACATCCCTGCTACATTCACCCCATCCATTCTTTTCCTTTCTTTTCTGTCTGTTATGCAAATTTTTGCCACTTTTGGACCGCGGATGACAACGGATGGGAGCACCCCTGAAATTTTGCTCGGTCTGCTGTGTCCTTTTGCAACGTTTTGCATCTGTCGGCCAGTGGGACCTAGCCTTAAGCACCCAGATCCAAAACAACCTTTTGTCATCCAGAGCAATGCTAGTGATGTTGCAGTTGGATCAGTCCTCCTCCAAAAAAATGGAAGTGGACCAATTACAACCATGCGCTAAAGCATCAAAGAAACTGATAGAAACCAAGCAATGATGGGCCATATGGAGAGAAAGGCATATGCTGTGTGGTGGCAATGTTACACGGAGACATTTTCTGGAAGGAAACCAAATCCCCTTTGAAGTATGGACTGACCACAAAAATCCTGAAAAATCCACGGAAACTCTCCGACAAAACAAGCAAGGTGGGCTCAATACTTTTAAACGTTTTAATTTCACTCTCAAATATTTTCCTGGGGGAAGAACTTCTTAACAGATGCCACTGTTCCAGAAACCCAATACAACCAGCAAAAAGGATTTGGGGTTATAAAACTGATGATCCAACCGACCCCAACCTAGCAGCCCAAAAAGTAATCACCCGCAGCACAAGAGAAAAAAAATCATCCCTGACTGACAGACACAACGACATTAATATTTAAGGAGGCACTACTTAAGAGATGACTGACTCCAGGCTAACAAAAAACACGTTGTTTACTCAAGATGGACTGGCTTGGTAGAGAACAAACTTTTATGTCCCTGCAAGCCAGGGCATGGACCCATCATGAAAACACTGCCACGACTCCAAAATAGTGGGACACTTTGGAGTTTGTAATACACTCTGCACCACATCAAAAAGGACAATTTTGGTGGCTGTCCCTCAAAAAGGACATTGAAAGCTAATGGTTGCGAGCTGCCCCACCTGTACTGCTGCAAAGAGAAGACAAGCGAAAATATCCTGAGACTTTTACCAACAGTAGCAGACCCTTTGCGCTCCCTGGAAAGAGATCTCTATGGACTTTAAGTGGAGCTTCCCAGAAAGTGTTGGAAATACTGTCACTTGAGGTTGTAACTGATCTTTTTTCCAAACAGGTTCACTTTATTCCATGCCAAAAGATCCCAACTGCCAAAGCATTGGCAAAGATGTTCCTAATACACATTTATCGCCTTCATGGAGTCCCCCAATGGATTATCTCAGATAGAGATGTTCAGTTCACATCCAAATTTTGGCGGGTGTTTTTAAACGTATTAGGCTCCACCCAGAGATTGTTGTCAGGAAATCACCCCTAGACATAAGGGAGGGGGATGTATCCCTGTATGTCTGAGAGAGCTCAGACGCTGCTTTGAACTCCTACATGAATTGTCTCATCTCAATAAAGGATTCTTTTTTGATACATTTTGATGTTTTCAGAAGTTCATTCTAGTTGAGTGAATGAATGGGAAAAGTTCTGTAGCCTGACACACATCTTTCTTCATACTGTACCTCTAAGCCTATAGAGCTCATTTTGCCTCTTTTTTTACCAAAAGATACATATTTAGCTTGTAACTTATTAAAATGTTCCTCGTTATTTTTTAAATCCTGAGTTTGCAACATGTTCTTACCTTCTGTTAGTTACAGGTAGATATGAATTCCTGGAGAACTTTGTGTCTAGACTGAATTTTATTGTGATGATTTTTTTCAGTCTATGATATTTTTTGACAGAACTTAGCTCTTTGTTCCAAGCCAGAATTTACGACTGGTCCAATTGATTTATTATTATTTAATAAAATAGTTGCAAATTTGAACAGCAAGCATTGGAGTCAGCTTTGTATAAGATCACTTTCTGGGATTGTGATCGAGGAAATTGAGGTGGATAAAGGATGTATTTTTATTCTTCCACACACAGCATTACTATCATCACAAATAGTGTGCGCTTGTGGATATGTGTTTATGTGTGTATACATTGTACCTGTATATAAAGTGCATTTGTGTATGTGTGTGTGTGTGTACACACACACACATACAAGCACACTTTAGATACACACACTTGCATACACTTTACATACACACACTTTACACACAACACACATACAAACACACTTTACATACACATACAATGTATACACACACAAACACACGTAAACTGCCCTTGTGGATATGTAGTACATCTATCCATGAGTGCATTACACACACACACACACACACACATACAATGTATACACACACACACTCAGTCAGAAGAATTAGTTGATTTACACTGTCCTTGCCCTAAAGGCTTACTATCTCTAAGTTAATTCCTCCTTATTTTGTACTTCCTGCGACTGCTTTATTAGAAGCTCAAGATTTCATTAAAAAAGATCTTTGCACATCCCTTTTCTTTCTGTAAAAACATTGAAACAAATTTTCTTCTCTCTTTCACCCCCTCCTACCTCTTAGCAGGAGTATTATTGTAGCAGAAGAGTTGGGCAGAGAAGAGTTTTTTTTAATTTCCCCAACCCTGCCCTGTGAGGGAAGAATTCAGTATTCTTGTTCAAGTGACTGCATCTGCAGTAGTGTGCAAACCAGTTACATTTGTGGTGCTTTAAATTGTTCCAGCCACTTCAGAAGTATTGTGAGCAGAGGTGTTGAACGCTGGTAGTCCTTCACTTATGACCATAATTGAGCCGTCAATGTCAGTAGTAAGTTGTGATGGTCACAAAGCAGATCACTATGTGCTTGTGTCTGATTTTATGACCCTTTTTGAGGTGGGGATGTCATTAAGTGAATGTGGTGGCCATTAAGCAAACAGAGAATGAATTTAATCTTTAGGGAATATTATATAATATAGAAAAGTTCGCATTTGGATGCATTTGGATTAGATGACCATTCAAAGTAAAACATCCTTTTCTTTCTTATTTTGCATTCATTCAAAGATTGTACCACTTGTACCAACAATATTAAATTGTTTATTAGGGAACAAGAAGCTCACAAAAAGTCTTATTAGGATGAAACTGTCTCTTGACAGTTTATTACTTCTAATTGAAAATTTATCCCATCCTTCTCATCAGCTACCTTCCTTTTTTCAATAAGTTTGTGAGGTTTGCCTTTCTGGATTTCTTTGGCAAATGGCAAGTGTGCTGTCAAACCATATTGGCTTTTAATGTCTTAAGACTCACTCACTAGAATACTAATTTAGAAATTTGATGGCAGATTTCCTGTCAGGCTTAAAAGACCAGGTCCATATGTGAAAGTCCAATTCAACTTATTTATTGCTAAAACAGCTTATGCACAGGAATCTTCTCAAACTAACAATATCTGCTTGGAATTAGATAAAGATCAATGGAATTCAAGGGTTGGACTTAATCCGCTTGTGGCTATGTAGGGAGTTCTAAGCTGTTCCTCTTTTAACTCCACCCCAGGTTCTGCTACTTCTCCTGCATCTCTAAACTTTATGAGGTTGCTATAATATATAATATATAACTGGTCTTCTATTCAGACCTGTTTGGGTATGTAACCTTCTTGGAACCATTGGAAGAACTGTGTTGTGGAGGAATGCCTATTTTCTCAATAAACAAAAGAAAGTAGAACCGCTTCAGATCACAGATGTATTCGCCCTAAATTAATTGCTATTGTGTGCATAAATGAAGATATTTCTTGAATAATCATGACCTCAGGAGAAAATTTATAGTTTACGCTGAAATATTTATTTTATTTATTAACTTTGTTTGCCACCCATCTTGCTTCAAGGTGAAGAAAGATGTTGAAACTACAGGATGAGGAAATGTTATAGTTAAGTAATGATGGTGTGAGTGTTAGGGAATCTTCAGACAAATATTTCCAAATAAATGGTATAGTAGCTTAAACAGGAGTGTCAAATTGGCAGCCCGTGGGCCGGATGCATCATGTGGAGGCTATGCACTTCCCAGCTCCACAAATGGGGAAAATGTCACAAAATGTCTTGTGACGGTAATGTGATATAGCAAGTTTCACACCTGTGGGCTAAAACATTAGACAAAAGCACAGAAAACCACAATTTTAAGTCCACTCTTAACTATAGAACTTGCTGAACAATTTTGAACCTGTAAGTGTTTCTCAGCCTAACTTACTTTACAGAATTGTTAGGGGGCAAAAACTCAATGCAATCTTTATTTATTAGAATTAGAATTAGAATTCTTTTATTGACCAAGTGTCATTGAACACACAAGGAATTTGTCTTGGTGCAAATGCTCTCAGTGTACATAAAAGAAAAGATACATTCGTCAAGAGTCAAGAATCATCAGGTACAACACTTAATGATAGTCATAGGGTGCAATAAGCAATCAAATCATACTGGGAAACAGTCAATATAAATCATAAGGATACAAGCAACAAAGTTACAGTCATACAGTCACAAGTGGGAGGGGATAGGTGATAAAGATTGATGAGAAGATTAACAGTCATAGTAGAACAGACTTAGCAAATTGTTGGACAGTGTTGAGGGAATTATGTGTTTAGGAGAGTGATGGCGTTCAGGAAAAAAACTGTCCTTGTTCTGGTGTGCTGTGCTCTACAGCGTCATTTTGATGGAAGGGGTTGAAACAGTTTATGTCCAGGATGTGAGGGGTCTGTAAATATTTTCATAGCCCTCTTTTTGACTTGGCAGTGTACAGGTCCTCGACTGAAGGTAGCTTGGTAGTAATTGTTTTTTCTGCAGTCTTCATTGTCTTCTGAAGTCTGTCTAAATAGTGAAGATGAAATAGAGCCTTTCTCATTCAATTCAGTATTATGGACCTCTTTGTTATATTCTCAGACCTGTTTTAATTCCAGGTAAGACAAATCCCACTTTTAAAGGGATGTGAATTAAATTTTACAAGGTCGTGAATTAGATGCAAGGGTCAACTGTAAGTCTTGGTTGAGAAATACAATACTTAGAATGGTGTTTTATTGTTAATGCCTCTAGGGTATTTCATTCTGATCCTGGTCAGATGGATGAACACCATAATTCTCAATATGCAATAAAAACCATGACATAGTTGAAGTTTTAAATACAAAGACAGTGTGTGGCTTGGAATCATAATTCTCCCTCTTGGTGTTACTGCTGTCCCTCTCAACCTACTGTATTTCCTAACTCTTCTGCAAAGATATAAGGACAGTTGTTCCAAAGAGAAGACATTTAGTTACAACTAGTGTTTGCTATTTGGTTGACAAGATTTACATTTCTGGTTGTTTCTGTCTGTGTGATGAGATCAGGCAGGATGGACACGCTTCATGTCTGAGGAATTAAATAGTGTCATCTAATGGGCCCCCCAGGACATATTCCTTCCCTCTTACAGCATCTGTCCTTTGGAATAATAGTCCCCCCCCAATTTGGATAGCTCCCATGCTAATGAAGTTTTGGGGTTTATGTTTGCCTTTGAGCCCTTTATGGTTTTTTTTAATTTGTTATTGTTTATTTTTTTCCTACTTGTAAGCTGCCAGAGTTATTGGACATCAAGCAGCATATAATTTGTATATGTAAGTCAATTAATAACTTATGATGGACTGTGATATCTCTCTATCTCTGTGCTGCATAAAAATGATAAATAGTTATCTCATAGAACATGCACATTATTATGTTACCATTTACCATTATTATGTTGCCATTTACCAGAAGTCCTAAAAACTATAACACCAATAAGTTGCTTATATATTGGGGAAATGTACTTGCTTCCAATCATATTTGTTGGAGGGTTCTTCATTTCAGCCCCCAAGAGAAAATGAACCAAGTTGCTTTTCATGGGATGGGCAACTACATGAATTTGATTAATAAATAAACAAATAAGGTCAAAGCAAAGCTTGAACAGTAATAGACATGCTCACCCTGGTGGCCAAATTCCAGCCACAGTTCAGTGGCCACTTGATAAGTGGTAAAGAAATTGAGATTGTTCAGGGAGCACATTCACAAATGTTTTAAAAGATAAAGCCATTCAATTCCTGTGTTGGTTTGCAGGAGAAGAGCTAGTGCATAGGTCAAATCAGACTGATGTTGCCATAAGATCTATATTTATATTTGTAACTATTGAGAAATATTAGATTTTTATCCTGCTTTTATTAATTTATAGGTAACTCAAGGCAGATGAGCATTTATAATACTCTGTCATCTTCCTATTTTCCTCACAACAACTCAGTAAGGTGGGTTGGTCTGAGGAAGAGTGACTGATTCAAGGTCACCCAACCAGCTCTAATGTCTAAGGTGGGACTAGAACTCACAGTGTCCTGGTTTCTACCCTGGTGCCCTAACCACTAGACCAGATTGTCTCTATGATATACATAAGAGAGTGAGACTTGAATCATACACAGTAACTACTGGCGATAGCTAGCAATGTTTCCCTTTAGAAATACAAGTAGGATGAATTTTTTGTTCTTTATATATATTAATAGAAGTAAATTAACCAGTAGAAAAAATGGCTGCCTGTTTGTTCTCTCTAGCATTAGTAATCTGTTCATGATGTTGAATAGTAAATTATAAATAGCATGGGAATAAGATTTAAAAATTCAGAAATGAAATATAAGGGGATTAGATATGGAACTTTTTAGCAAGCATGATAAACAATATATAGTATGAATTGGAAATTCAGCAGTGCCAATTCTCTTCTTTTATTTTGTGTCCCCAGGGTACAACTGTGCGTATGATAACTGCAATTGATCAAGACAAAGGGCGGCCAAGAGGTATCGGTTATACAATTGTGTCAGGTGAGTCAGAAAAATCAGTCTGAACTAAAGGTGTTGACCTGGTAACAAGATTTTAGGCTATAAAGCAGGGGTGCCCAACACTTGACTCATTTAAGCCTTAGGGACATGCTGACTGGGGAATTCTGGGAGTTGAAATACACAAGTCCTAATGTTGCCAAGTTTGGACACCTTTGCTGTAAATAAAGCCACCATATTTATACAAATCAATAAATAATCAATTAATATTTTTATTTGAGCTTTTGATATCCTTCTGCTTATGTTCTCTCAGTGGCTGCTAATTCTTCCTCCATCGCCATCTGGATGTGGAACATATGGATAAATAAATAATAACAAGAATTTCTAAGCAGATATTTACACAATGAAATTTTTAAAAACCCAAATTGTCTCTTGTAACTCTTGAAAATAAATGATTTCTTAACATATAATTTACTAATAAAACAATAGATTTTGACTCAGTTTTCCATGAGTCAAATTGCTCTTTACAATGTAAATAAATTCTACTAATTATATTGTAAATGATCTTAATTAATTTTTAACATTTTGACCTTAGAACAGGGGCACTAATGTTGCTAACAACAAAGCAATTCCTGATAGTTTATAGTATATTGGTTGCTTTTTTTTATCTCTTTCAGACTATATGTTACTCTGGTCCTTCAATCCATTTGTTATTTTTCAACTCTAAATCTATCCAGTAAAAGACAAAAAAAAAAACCCTACCAAAAAGAAACTGGGCCTAAAACACCCCAATTTTTAAGAATACAAAGCATACAAAAATATTTTCCTGCCTTATATAAACATTGCTGGGAATGTTTTGAACTCCAGTTGCAGAATTGCTGTCTATAGTCCTGAACTCCAATGAAACTCCCAGCTGATACCAGCAATATCTTTTTCTTAAGTCTGTCCCTGTAACTTGTCTTTTGTCACATACCCTTTATTGTTTAGATACTACATTGTCTAAAGCACTTTTATTGATCTTTGGAACAAGAAATATGTAAATAAAGAGAGCCATTCTTTTATTTTTATCTACTCAAAATGGGCATCAGAAAGAAATGTATACTCAAACCTGGATTAAATGGATTATTTGGGGAGGAGATGTCCAGTCCTTTCCAGAAACAACAGTAAAACTTTAATCTAACAAATTCTGCAGGGAGGATCAAATTTTGTATGTTGCATCTGAAGACCCTTAAGTCTGTGGTCTCCTTTCCAGCTTTGCGGACCGGTGGTGGTGACGGGAAGATTGGGTGGTTTCCTATGCACCACTGCTTGCACAAATGGAGCTTTGCACGCTCTCCCACTGCTTGTGGGGCTCGGTTCCCAATGGACTATGACTCAGTAATAGGCCATGGCCTGAGGGTTGGGGAACCCAGCCTTAAGTAAAAGTCCATTGAATTGGAGTTTTGCTAGCACAGCACAACACAACACAACACAACACAACACAACATAACATAATAAAACATACCATACTATATTTTGTCTATTAAATTGAAAATGTTTCCCCTTTGGTGAGGTTTTACTGTAAGTGGTACCACATTCCAATTACCTAATGTTTCTAATTACTCCATATAGAGTACAAAATAAAACATAAACCAAACAATAAAACCAACAATTCTAGCATCAGTGAATCAATATAATTGATCTCAAAAGCTATAATGGTCTGTGGGAATATCCTTGAGGCACAAAGAGGAAAAGCCACAGCCCAGACAATGGTCAGGCAAGAGATGCCACAGTGTAAAGAAGGGTTGAGGGCATGGAAAGGATCTCAGAAGGGGAAGGGAGCCTTCCTAGTTTGCGGAAAAGTAAAGGACGGGAGTGGATTGGTGGGTGGGTGGGTGCTTTCAGACTTGCAAGATTGATGCAAACCCTTCAAAGTAGTCTGGGCAAAAAAAGAGTACCATAAATACTAACACTTGATTGAAAGGTTAATAACAGTACAAGAAACAGTCCACACTAAAAGTAGCTATTAAAGCAAAATACAACATTTCCTCTCCCCCCCCCACTTGCAAAAAACAGTCACAACCCTAGGCTTGGGACTGAATGCCAGGTTTTAAAGGCTTTTTGGAACCTCAAGAGAGTTGGTGTCCTCCACATCTCTGGGAGAAGGTGTTTCAAATGGCAGCAGCAATGACAGCAAAAGCACACTTTTTAGGCAAGAGGAGCACACCCATTCTTCCTAACACAATGGCCAAGCAAAAACAATTAAAAAGCAAAACAGGTAACCATGGTGGATTTTAAAGGTAACCACCAGCAAGCACCTTGAATTACACTCTGAAAAAAAAACAGCTGGTAGCCAATATAGTTTGCATGATAATCATGACACATGGGCACAATAAGAAGTTCCCATTATTCCTTGTGCTGCTGCAGTTTGGACAACTTGTAGCTTACCATTGGCCCACTATTTCAAGATGGACAACACTTTTAAGAAGAGATTGGACTGCAGAAATAGTGTTGGGTCTCCTGTTTGGATGGGGTGGGGATGGGGTTGGACAAGATGACCTACAAGGTCCTGTCCAATTTTGTTAATCTCGATGACTAGGGCAGCAGTAACTTCTCTATAAAATAGGCTATATACTACATAGATCCCAATCGATGCTAACTCACTGATTTTTATGTAAAAGTTCATTGATTAAGAAATACTGTACATGACAGTAGAAAAGACTCACTTCCATCTGAACTGCATTTTGAAGAGAGGGAACAAAGAAAGGGGAAGGGAGGGGCCAAATGAAAAAGAAATAGAAGGACCTTCTTAAAGAGCCTTCTTGTCTCTCACCATTTGCCCTAATGTTTAAAAGAATAAAATAGGCACAAATCAGTGTGTCACGTTCCTGAAAAGACCACAACTGGTCTTGCTGGCTCTAATTTCTACCAGTGCTTCCAGGCAGCTATTAGTTCAGAAGGAACCCCCAGTTGTGGCCCTTCTTACTCCACAATCTGTTCTTGAGTGGGGAAATAGCCTGTTTTCTCCCTGTTGTCTTTGTCATGATATTATCTTGTTTTGCTATTACACCTATAATTCTTCTCCTGCCTTTTCCATTGCTGCCAGCCCTTAGCTAACATCTGCTGCTTTTCTGTTCATCTTGTTCCTCAAAGTTTCCTTGTATTGGGGATTCTCCCATCAGCACTGTCAACAAGGAAGTCTTGACACACCACAGGATTTATGAGTAGCTGCAGCTAATACAGCTACGTGCTCTGAAATGGTCTCGGTCATTATGAGACAGACTGGAAATAAACTCTTCCTTCCTTCCATACCACTGTTATCTTAAATCCAAATTATGATAGTCAGAGTTGGAATTGAGCTGGGAGTATTAACAATGAAAGTGTGCTTTGTATAACACTGTAGTGTTTCCTTTACAAAGCTAACTTGAAGGCTTTCTTTAAACAGTATCAAAATTGTGTCTGAGAAAAACTGTTTTACAAATGCTAAAAAGGTAAAGTGGACATATTTGTGTCCATTTGATAAAGTAGCTAAGATCATATAATTCTGTTGGCATTCAACATTTCATTGAAAAATAGATGGAAAATTAAGTGATTTTTTTCCCCAAGATACAGAGATAAATCAGATGTTTTTCAACCTAGTGTTGAAATTCGTTGACTTTTGCAGTGTCATTCATTGCAGTGAATGTCCATACTTTTTTTTATTGAGATCTCATGAGTTTTGTTTAATCTATGAATAATAACATATTTGTCTGACTTACTATGATGAAGATATGTTGTTAACGAGTTCTGAATATGGTTGATGTTGCATGAAAAGTGTGAACCAGAGTATGGATAACTTGATATTTGGTGTTTATCAATCATTAATTCAGCTATTTACTTCAAAATCAGCTCAATTTGCTGGCATTCCCAAAACTCAATTCTTATTATATTTAAAGCACCAGTGTGAATTCAGCCACATTAAAAAATACATTTTGAATCAAAGTTAAAATCTCTATGAAACAAAATCAGATTTTCCAGAATTAAATCTTACATTTGATGATTCAACATTTAGTGAACTTCAGTATTAAAAGCCTTAAAAATCCCAAATTAAACCATGCTTTATTGAAATACAAAAAACCTAGGGCTAATAAACTTTTTCTGTAGATGCAGGTGCTATATCGAATATACTGTAATGACTTTGTTTATCAGGGCTCTCTTTGATCTTTCTAATAGTCCAGATTTTACTCTGCCACCTGTTATGTAACTGTCCTATTGTAGAAAATTGCCTCAATATAATCCTTGAGACTTGCATACATGCAGAGTAAGAGGCGATCACACACTTTTTATAAACACAAGCATATTTGCTTACATACATCAATCTTTAATCACTGCCTCAGGATCTGTCACATTCTATCTTTCACCAGAAAAAAATGAAATGCAAATTACATCAAAGCAACAATTGATTAAGCTGATTAGCATTTTTCCTTTTATTTTCTTTGTGTGTGTATGTGCATGTGTAATGATACTGTAGCCACAGTTTTTCATGGAACAGCATCCTTGTAAGAAGTAGGAGATTTCCTCACTGTTGAATTTGCTGTTGGTTGGTGCCTAGTTTAGTTATGCTGTTTCCTCTTTATGTTGGGATTCTGTTTTGCTCAAACCCAAAAGCTTTAGAACTTAACAAAATCTTAGATGATGTGCAATTGTGGCAAAGATATTAGAGGGAAATTTTCTTTTGAAACATTACAACCAATGAAAATAGACTTGGAGAGCAGAATAAGGAAAAGGGAAGAGATAGTCTTGAAAGTATGTTTGATCAGATTTCCCTTAAGGTTTGAAATTACAGTAAGAGATACTGTAGAGGAGCAATGTTGATGAATATAAGGATAAAGGACTTCATGACTGAACATCTACAAGTGAATTGCAACATGTGCTTGTTTTAAAAGATAATGATTTACAATTGTCAATGAAGTATGTAATTCAGGCGTCAAAGTAGTTTCACTTTTGCTATTGTCAGGTCTTTTATCATGATGGCAAAGATCATGAATGTGTTTTCTGCTTAGTTTGGAAAATGTGTGCAGTATGCATGAAAGCTGTTCAAATATGGGAAATATCAAGTGAATTTGATTGGTAATTAATTGCTGCATGTGATTTTTGCAGCTTTCTTGCAGCTCAGTGAAATGTTCATAGGAAAATAAAAAGTGACTGGTATCATTCAGTTAATGTATTTATTGTGTATTTATTTACTGTGAAAAAACCTAACCAGAAAATACTGCCTTTGGGGGGATATAAATTTGTAAAGTTGCCTTTCAGAACAAAATGCAGAAATTGTTATATATCCAACTCATCTACAAATACAAGGTTCTTCTTGATGAAGGAACAATAAAACCAGAAGTTGAAGCATAACCTTTTCAAGAAAAGACTAAGGCCAACATGAAATGATTCAGTTACACAGATATCACCTGGGCGATCACATTTATTTTCCTTTCTTGGATTGATATGGCTCAAGGTCTCCTTTTCTACAAAAAGAAAAAGAAAAAAAGAAGACAATGACTTTCAATGTGCCTGAAAGATAGAATGTCACTGAAATTTCATTTAAAGGAAAGTCAATATGAATTCTAAGTCTCTTTCTTAACTGTGGTATCTGAGGGATTTACAGTGAAGTTTAAAGAGGTTAAACCAATGAAATTTCTCAGCTGGTTTTCTCTGCTTTTCCATGATTTTACTAGGTTTTGCCTAAAATAATTTGCCTAAAAATAATTCAGAGAAAACCTTTTTAGTTACATCCCTCAATAATATTAGTGCATGCCAAGGACTTTAAAGCTGGCATTTCTCTGTGCATTGAAGAGAAATAGGTACATGAATCTAATGTTGTTGGTTCTTTTTTTCAGTTTTTGTGTTTGATTCAGACCAAGAATTCTGAATTCCATGGTTCTAATTTAATCCAATTTATAAGGCAGACCTTAACCTGGATTTCTCTGCCTACAATCAATTAAGAGTAGCCAAGCTAAAGCAATTCTCAACACACAAAGACTAAGACTGAAAATGAAAACACGGGTAGTCCTCACTTACCAACCACCAAAATCCAGTCTTTGATGTTGCAACCATTGCAGCATCCCAGCAGTCATGCGATCACAATTTGGCTTACATGGCAAATGCATGCATTTATACTGGTTGCACCACCCCACAGTCATGGGATTGCCACTTATGACCTTCACAGCCAGCTTTTGACAAGCAAAGTCATTGGGGAAGTTGGCAGGAAATCGCAAGACATGGTCATATGACATTGCACGCAATGACTCACGGTGATTCACTTTATGATCATGTTACTTTATGACAGCTTTGCATGTCCCAATAAGTGAGAAATACCTGCACATGAAATTTCATTAAAGATAAAACAATCAGCAAAAATCACTTCATAAGAAGCCATCCTGAATGTTGATAATTAGAAAATCAGTTAGTTTTACTGAATCCCTTTTGATAAACTGTAGGACAGTCAACAGATGTCCTTCTCTTGCAGTCCTCTGTAGAAACAATTCTTTCTTTTGTGCTCATATATGAGGTTAGAAAATTGTGATGTTCAGCCACGGAGGTCAGGGCTTTGTTTGAAGGACAGGCAATTAATCTAGTAAAGTAATCCACAACTCCAATTTTGGCAGATTTATGGAGATAGCCTCTGTCCCCGGGATTCTAGCTCATCATCTTTCATTTCCCAGGCAAAGCCAGTCAGTTGTTATATAACATGACCTGTTCTAGATAAGATTTTTCATTTAAAGGAAGCTCTTCGGGCTAAGAGAGATTGATGTCTTCGTAGTTCCCAAGGTGCAACATGTGATGGAAAGACATCAGAAGTAGGGCTAGACAGGATATTATTAATTACCATGAAAAGAGGAGTTTAAATTTTGATAGTCATTGTCATGCCACTGATGTGTAAAAATCATAAAACATGAGTTGTGTTCTACCCCTGTCTGTCTACTAACTTATATTAGAATTCACTGGCGGGGGACTTTGCAGCAAAGGCAAAAGTAAGCATGAAGAGGCATATAAAAAAAGAAAGTGCAGTGGGAGAAATTATAATTTTGCAACTTAAGAGTGAAGAGTTCTATGTTGAATTTCCTCATCTGCTTAGATTGAATGGATAGGGGCAAGTTCTTTAAAGCCAAAATACCCTGTCAACATTTTAACTTTCTACACTTGCAGATTTTGATTGCTTATTGTACTCTATGACTATTATTAAGTGTTGGACCTGATGATTCTTGACTCTTGATGAATGTATCTTTTCTTTTATGTACACTGAGAGCATCTGCACCAAGACAAATTCCTTGGGTGTCTAGTCACACTTGGCCAATAAAGAATTCTATTCTATTCCATTTATCCCAACTTTGGTTATTGTCTGGAATATTAAGAATTCAGCTCCCCTTACAATGGGCAAATAAATTCTGGCAGTATTCAGTTTTTGTTAGGGAGCAATTTCAAAACTATCTTTTCTTTTCAATTTCAAAACTTTCTCCATGGCTGTATCTGAAAATATTGGGCCATAGGTAGTATATTCATCCATGAAAAGCTTTCATTGTTCAATAATCACTATTTCAGAATAGCAAATAGATTCATTTGGTAGGGGTAAATTACACCTTTTCACAATATATTACTTTCAATGAACAAAGTTTTACACAAGCCATTTTTGTAACCTTTCTTTAAGTAAATGTAAGATTCAACGTAAATGTGTGTAATTTTGTTTGTGATTCAAATATTAGTCCTTCTGAAGTTCCATAGTAATTAGAAGGTCTAACCATTGTATGCTTCTATATTCTATATTAGTACAGAATAAAAAGCTTAAATATACTGTCCTGCTGAAACAATGGAGGTTTGCATTTAAAATATTCAAAATATCAGAAAGTAAAAACATGGAATAAAAATTATTTCATGAAGTTAACTGCAAGAAAATTTAGAACAGGAAAAAAGGAAATACTTCTTCACATAGTGCATAACTGATTGGTGGAATTAATGGGGTTTTTTTTAAGATAAATTCATTTTTGTTATAATTTATACTTATTTTTGGACAAATAGCATCATTCTCCAGGCTTTTTGAAAACTTGTATCATTCATCACTAAGTGTTTCTATCTGCCCTCATCTCTAAAAGACCACAGGGGAACATCTATAGCCTGGCTGAATCTTCCAGTCCTCTTTTGTACTTTGGGAATAATTTGAATGATGAAATGACTACAAGCAGTCTTATGAATTCTTAATAGCAGCCAATTTTGCACCTTGTTTTATCTCAGATAAAACTGACAATTCTGCTGCTGGATTTCGGTCCTGGAATGTAAAGTTATTGCTGGGACTATAAAAAAAGAGATCTGGAATCTCGTGCAGTCCACAGGCTATTAATTGCCTATCTCTGCTTCAATCCCAGGAATGCAAATAATTTAACACCTGAATAAATTTAAATTATCTGGTTCTTGGCCCTTATCAGTCTTGAACTGCAATCCTGACACCTTACAAGTTTCAATCTATATGTAAGTATTTTCCTTGGAAAGAAGACAGGCACAAAATAAGAGCCAAGGAGCTCTGTTTTCTTTTTGTTGTATCCTAACTTTGCAAAAAGTCTCCTCTTTTTTTGCTCTTACTGCTCTCCATTGTTTTGAAGTTTTAGCTTTCCTGAAACTCTTGAACTTGTCTTTGAAGGGTTGAGCATTCATGGAAGATCTGGGAGTATTCTTATAAGGCTACTGGTTGTAGCCTTTCTCTTCTATTGCTCTGTTGATTTAAGTAACTATGATAGTTTCTTTAAAAAAAACAAACACTTGGATAATAGAGTAATCGTGTTTGAAAATCACTGAGGCTATCGCCCTGCACATACATTTATTGTTTGTGGCAAGACTTAAAGAAATGTACATAGGATAGGATTTCATTTCATAGGATTTCATTGTGGGGATGATTGTGCCATAGTAAGACTTGAATTCTGTTATTATAGTTGGAGATTATTTTTGTTTTACATTATCTGCCAAATAATATTTTTTGCTTTCCTATTTAATTTTATTATGATTTTTGTTCACATTTCCTCTCTCCCTAATAACTTATTCTTAGCTTTATGTAACTTGATATACACAAATACAACTTGAAAAAAAGTGAAGTGGTGTTGGAGCTGGCTAATGTGGTGATGGGAAACCATGAAGAGGTTCTGGTCCATGAGAAGTTGAAATAAAAACTTCTGGTGCAAGGCAATGATAACTGCTTCCATGTTGTAGTATGAAGATAATATCACCAGGAATCAAGGACCACTGAGAGACTTCACTTGATATACTGATATGAGTTATACATAGAGTGAAAAAAGAAAGGAAGGAAGGAAGGAAGGAAGGAAGGAAGGGGGGAAAAGAGAAATAAAATGCTCATTAAAATGAAAGCATCAAATTTTCTCCTTAGATTGCCCATTTTAACACAGAGAGGTCTTAATTGCTTAAATATAGCTGTAACAATCTGAATGGTTAAAAGACAATATTTATACAAAAAACCTGAAGAAGATTTTACAGTTACATCCTCATGTAGTTTATCAGTTAAAACTTCATGGAGGACATAAGAACAATTGCTTTCTTTATGGTGGGCAGCACATTTGAAGAGAGGGGAGACTGAAGTCATTAGATTTCTGGAAAAGCACCTTGAATTTGTTTGCTGAATTCACCGGATTCCAAAAGATTAAATTTTCAGCAGAAGCTTTAATAACCAAGAGCTCATTAATCTTAAATTGTTTTGCTGCCTTGACTGCGTTTGGGTTGCAGAGTGAAGCATGCATTGCTTTTTCTTGCTCATAGCAATAGGAACTTTTAAGCTGCAGGGCAGGGTTATAGGTATGTACAATAATCAAAATATGGGAATAAAGTGAGATCATATGAAAATTTAAAAAAATTGAAAAAGAGGCTAGAAGTGAAATAAGCATTGAAACGAGAGCACTAACTGGGCTGTCCTTGTCACATCATTTTAGAAGTGGAAAAATGTGTGATTCCAACCTGTTGATTCTTTTTCTTTCCACTTTGCTTTTTCTTATCTTGACTTTGAAATTCAAGAGCTAAATACCAAGTTAGACTAAATGGCCAAATGTCAGGCGCAAAGAATTGGAACCACACACTAAATTCCAGTTAAGATGTTTTATTGCTTTTGCCTGTACACAAGAATCTAGTAAACAAACAGTCATCACTAAATAAAAGTGAACAGAATTCAGAAAAGGTTGGACTTAGACCATTTGTAGCAACCTAAGAACTCTAGGCTGATTCCTCTCTTGACTTCACCCTCAGGGTCTGCCTGTTCATCTCTTACATCAAATAACACAATACACTGTAAATACTAATTCCCTGTATGTTCTGCTGGACCTAATAGAAAAAAGATGCTAAGGAGATCATCTTCATGAATCAAATGACACATCTGGGAAAGAAAGAGTTATATCTCTGTCTCTAGGACAGTATGGTCTTGATTTGAATGAACCTGTGATGACCCAGAGTGTAACACAAATGTAACAAAGTCCAGAACATAAATAAATGTCCTTTAATGCCTCCAACTTGGCCCATGAAGAGGATCAAGGCCCTCTCCTCCTGAGTAGACCACGTCTCTCCCTTATCCTCTGCTCCCTGCGTGCCCTAGGATGGAGAGGGGATGGGCCTGGGTCCTCCTCTGACTGCTCAGCTGGCCTCTGCCCTTCCCCAGCCTCCTCCACAACCTCCAGAGCCACACTCCCTGTCGGCTGTTCCTCCTCTCCCTTGGAGTCAGTCTCCACCATGGGCATGACAGAACCCCTTCTTGAGGACGTGCTTTGTTTATAGTTTAAAAATGCATAGAATCCAAGTTCCTTTTATTAACAAGCCTCAGCCTTTTACCTTGATGTATCTGAATAATTCATAAAATTGACCCCTGCGCCACAGTTACTTGTTCCGGATTTACCACCCTGAGCCATATGGGATGCTCCCCCAGAAGAGCAGCTCCCATGCTGCTAGTCATTTTAAGGCCCTCTATGATGCATCAACATTTAAAGGGCTCAGCCATAACCATTACCCATCAAACTGTTAAAGCATGTGGAAGTATTCATGCTGTGCCAAGGTAATATTACCAGCAGTGTACAAATGCTAGCCCTTATATGACTGACAAATTTCACACTTGTTGAGAGACAGACCATGGTGAGACACTGGGGAAGAGAGATAGAGAGAGAAAAAAGCAGTCTGGAATGTCTTTACTAACATTTGTGGAGTCTTGAAAGCAAGTATAAGACATGCAAAGCTAGGCTTGAAATGAAATCTCTATAATTTTTAAAGAAATATTGAAAGACCAAAATTTATTATAAAAGTGTGGAAGGGCACCTAGCCCTTCCTTCTTTCTCATCATTTCTTCTTTCCTTCCTTCTTTCTCCCCTCCTTCCCTTCTTTCCTCCTTCCCTCTCCTTCTTTTCTCCCTCCTTCCTACATTTAATAGCAGGACAGAGTTCCTGCATTTTGCCTCCTGCAGGCTCCAGCTCCTATCTTTAAAATTCCAGAAGGGGTATAATGCTATCATAGCTACAAGATATGCTTCTTTAGAACATGCATGATGGCATGTGATATCAAAACACACATACATAAGAGGCATAGCTTGTGGCATGAGGATGGCACTCTTCACCAGATTGATCTGTTTGACCTCTCCTGCAGACACTGCTGTGTTGACTGATCTCCTGCTGATTATTATCCACTGAGTGCTCAGCCTTTGAAATAATTGGTTATTGCTAGTTGATGCCATAGTATGTTGGCTTTTCTGGTTCAATGGACTTTTATACAATGTATTAGTTAGGACAAACTTTGAGAATGATTCTGAGATTATTTGCCACAGCAGCATGTTCTTGGAGAAAGAAGAAAAATGTGAAAATTTCACACGAATGATTTCCTCATATAAGATACTGAGTTTTGAACTACACAAACAGTTAAATAAACTAGCATAGCCCTGTGATAGCAAACCTGTTCCACGTTGCATGCCAAAAGTGCATGCATGTGCATGCATGCACATGTTTGCGTGCCTGCACTCATGATGCAATGTGCGTGCGACTCCCCCAACCCCTGTGCATGTGTGCACAGCTCCCCGCATCACACCCTTCTGCGCATAAACACACAAACCCCCCTGCATGCCTCTGCACATGCATGCCCGCCTCTTACGTGTTTCCCCACACGTATGCATGGGAGATATTCAACAATCAGCTGGGGAATGCATGCATATGCAGTGGGACTGTTCCAGGCAAACTCTCTCATGCCAGCAGAAGTGGCTCTGCATGCCATTTCCCGCACCCTTGCCATAGGTTCACCATCACGGGCATAGCCCAAGAAGGGAAAATATGGCCAAATGGTTTATAAGTAGTTTGGTGTAGTGGTTAAAACAGCAGACTAGAAATTGGTGACCATGAGTTCTCATTCTGCTTTGGGCATCAAACAGGGGTGGGATTCCAATTTTTTAACAACCGGTTCGGTGGGCATGGCTTAGGTGGTGGGCATGGCTTGGGAGTCATGTGACTGGGGGAACATGACTTGCTGGTCATGTTATTGGCTGGATGTGGCCAACTCAACATCACTCACATTGAGGCATGCATCTCCTCGCCTAGCCTCTTATAACTGTGGGGATGCTGCAACAGTTGTAAATGTGAAAAATGGTCATAAGTCCCTTTTTTCAGTGCCATTGTAACTTTGAATGGTCACTCCACACAAGCAAAGTACCAGCAAAGGGAAAAAAACTCCAGAGAAGTTCCTGAGACAGGAAGTCTAGTCCTGCCAAGAATGTTAAAAGGATTAACGGAGAGGCAGTTTCTGTAAGCAACACCAGAATGTTTCCTTCCTGCTTTCCTTACAGGATTAGGCCAATAATTTCTTCTAACAACCGGTTCTCCCAACTGCTTAGAATGATAACTGGTTCTAGCGAATAGGTGCGAACTGGTAGAATCCCACCCCTGAGTAACTCCCTTGGCTGCTTGTAATCCATTCTTTATGTGCCGTCTTTGAATTGTATACCTGGTTTTATTATCATGCGGAAGTGAGCTTTTTGGCTGCCTCATGTTAAAATGTGCCACAATTACTGTACTTTTTTGACATAAAGCCTTCTCCACTATCTTCCTTGACTACGCTTTCTTGCTTTGGATCTTATATTGGTAGATACTTCCCAAAGCTTCATGGGTTTGGTGGTATTCAGTGCATAAAAGGAGGAATGAGGTAGTTTCAGGGGAGTGGTCCTGAACACACCTGTCTTGTGTGGTGTGTGGGGCAGAATTCAAGGTGAAATTCAGTCAGGTAGCCAAAGCTGCTGATAGACTATTTATATAATGATGACTGTGTCTATTGCCAATTCTGTGAACCACATCCAACAGCATCTATTTCAGCAAGAGGAGCCCTGACAGAGCACATTTTGATTAATAAATTATCTACTTCATATAGTATAGGCTTAGTTCTCCTTTCACATCCCATGAAAGTCACCCACTCACTGTTTAGCGAATCCCAGGCAGTGGATGTCTTGACAGCAAATGTCCCTTCATTTTGAAGAAGAGGACTACTGGGATATTTGCCTAAAAGCGCTTTCATGAGAGTTATTAAAGGTCAATGAGAATTGAAATATATGAGATATATGACATAATCTTATCTTTTGTGTCTTCAATTGCTACTTCAGTTCATTAGTTGGGGCTCAGGAAGATCAAAGTACAGCACCAGAGGATATATTCTGACCTTCAGAAAGCCCTATTGTCTTTCCTGTTCATCAGAATCATTGAATCACATGATGTTTTTGCCTGCTGGCTTTTTTTCTTTTTTTTAAATGCTAACTTACCATGGAGAGATCCAACCTAAAATTTAGGACAAATTTCCTGATAGTGAGAACAGTTAATCAGTGGAATGGCTTCGGAACTTGCAGGTGCTCCATCACTGGAAGTTTTTAAGGAGAGATTGGATGGCTGTTTGTCCAGAATGATATAGATTAGAATCTCCTGCTTGAGCAGTAGGTTGGACTAAAAGACCTCTAAGATCCCTTCCAATTTTGTTATTCTATTATTCTGTTAACTGACTCCAGACTTAGGAGTTCAGTTCAACTACAGAGACATTATTTACGTGATTCTGCCTCTAAAATGTTCTCAAAAACATTGGCTGATTAAGAATGCTATGGTTAGATTATAGACAGATTCTCTGCAGCCTCATTATAATTTTCTTCGTTCTTTGTTTCTGGATGCAGTTCAAGGTATTAATTCAAACGTAAAGTCCCAGATAACTTGGAATTAATTACCCTTTGTTATATTTGTGCATCACACACATGTGATTTGAGTTTGTCCACATTACTTTTGCACAATATCAAAGGTTAAAGATGTCTTCCTATGACCAACGTTTTCTTTCAACAAACTCAACAAAATTATTCAATTCATTTCGGAGATTGATTTTGGGAACAAGCATCAAAAGTGACCACATCTTCTCATAAGGATCACTCAGTGCTGAACCTGCTCTGGTTACTTTCTGCAAAAATGGTCAATCTGACACTGTTGTGGCCTTGAATATCACAGTGGAGTCCCCAGAACTCACACTGATCCTCAGCTTCCATTCACTCTGGAAAAAACAGTGTTTTGCTGAGAATATTGATGGCATTTCCTAGCTGGTTGCTTCTAATCTCTCGGACTTCACCCCCCTCCCCCCCCCAAAAAAAAGACAGAGTAACTCATTTTTTTTCTGACTTTTTTCTTTTCTTTCTTTTCTGGCTCTTCTTTATGTAAAGATATCTTTATCTTGACAATTTTTTTTTTTTAGTATTTAAAGCCTCTGTCACACTGCACCAACGGATGCAAAGAGGATGTAAAACGGACAAAAAAGCTTGCCATCCGTTGGTTA
>BHFT01029818.1:1360-17055 GCA_004320025.1 Laticauda laticaudata | reverse complement strand
CCCCCGAAATTTTGCTCATCCGCTGTGTCCTTTATGCATACGTTTTGTGTCCGTCGGCCAGTGGGACCAGGCCTTAAATCTCTTTATATACTTTGTATAATCTAGCAATCTAGAATCTTCCCTAGTTTGCTGACTGGGGAATGCTGAGAGTTCAAGCCCAGCATCCCCCAGCCTCGGATTGCTTAGGTTGAGAAAAACTGACAGTCTAATTGTGATTTGCAGACAGTCTATTGAAACTTCGTAAAATATCTTTTGTAGAAGTTGATTACAGTTGCTAAATCTTTAATAGGTTTGAAAATCTGGTCTGGCTTTTGAGGTATAGATTTGGAGAAATACAGGTACATCTCATAATATAAATTTCCTATTGTTTCAGGAGTGCATCCTGGAATCTCTGGAGTTATCCTGCTATGCTGCTGTAGAGGTGAGCCAATCAAATCCTCTAACATCTGCCAGGAAATTCAGCTGGGTTTTTAATTAGCTTGGAATGCTTTCTCTAGTATTCTTTATTGGAAAAGAAATTCATTTCTTTAATAACAAAAATACACATATTTGGCGACCTTTACTTATTCTAAATAAACATGATGTTATCAGGGGCTTCAGAATATCTATCACCTTTAGGGATTGCAGTTTTATATTCAGATGATCTTCATTCCAAAGAATTAAATGACATCTTGATTCCATGGCATAAATATATGTTACATTTTAAACAGGAACTGTCCTTGAAATATTACCCATTAGGGAGATATCTGGTTCTACTAGAAGCATCCAAGATGGACTGGAAAGTTTATAAACAACAGAAGGAGTCTGGGGAAACGCCTTGACATTATCATGCACATCAGTCTGATACACATTTAGAAATTGCTTTAAAATATGCATTCAAGCTGTTACAACTCCAGTAATTCACTCTCAGGGCTCTTCCTATGCTTCCTTGTTATCTTCGAGTTGGCAGGCAAATGTGTTTCTATGAAAAACCCAATATTGTCTTTACAACCTATCATTACTGTGTGAAACATGGTCAGCACTGATGCTTGCATACAGAGAAACATGGGTAGTTTCAGGTCAGCAAACGGCAGAATCTCTTCTGTTCTCTTCTCTTCCCCATCATCATCTACTGGCAGAAAATGCCCCCCAATCTTTCCCTGAACATATGGGGCTGAGGAAAATGAGGTAGAAGGGACCTTCCTGCTGTGTAGGTGCTGCCACTGTTATAAGTCAGAGCATGTTTTATGAAATTCAAATTGGCTGCTCAATTTGTTCAGCAGTCTGTGCAACTTCCTTTTGTTTAAAGTTAACGTTGATTATGACTGAGTGTAAAGGGGACAGTGGGTGAGCAGAGCAGATGAACAGTTGCAGACTGTTCTTTTTTGGAAAAAAAAGACAAGACAGCCCTGCTGATACCAATCAGAGGACACAGAATAGAATTTAAAGATGGAGGTGACATCAAAAGAAAAGAAACAATCAGCTCTGCATCAGAGTTTGCTCTCATGTGTATGTATATGTGTGTGTGTTAGGATAATGATGATTGTGCTGCATCTGAAGAAGTATAATATAACTCGTGAAAGTTTATGCTTATTCATAAATATTTGTTGGTCTGAAAAGGATGCCAAGTTCTTTCTGGTTTTTGGCTGCTATGGAAACTAATATTGTCTTTGTTTTGAATCTAATCAATCTGTGAATTCAAGAAATTGCAAATTCTGTATAACAGTGAGAATATTAATCTCTTGGAAGCCTACATTTTTTACATGGGGTCAAAATTCACAATACTGAATCCCCCCTAATGAAGTTTATAGTTGTGCAAAGAAGTATCTACAGCAAAAATGGCTGTGAAAATGCAGAGTCCAATGGGCAGATAGCAGGGGTGGCATTGGTTGGGATTCTTCCAAAGCAGACAGTTCTTTGAGTTAGGTCAGATCATGGAAGAGACAACACAAGAACTACTGGAAGTCCATTTTAATGTTTGGGATTATAACAGTAGAATTTTGGACATCTTCCACAATAGCCCCTTGTTTCTTTTTGCACCTAACAGAATCAGGCAGTGTTATATTGACCTTCTTTCTCACACCTTTTTCTTTCCCAGTGGTAATTTATTTATAAGCCCTTGCATTCCTTCTTCAAAACTATCTTTTTACTTTTTTACAAGGTCAGATCAGCCAGACCAATTGCAGTCCAGCACATCACCAACTTTGAAAGACTCCTCTGTCTGCTGTGAATTGTCTACAAAGATGGTCTGGTGCTGACATAAGATAGAAAATGCTACTTTTATGCTGGAACTTCTTAGTTCAATATCAGTCTCCCTCATAAGCAGAGTGGCTCCAAGTTGGAGGAACCCATGGCAAGCAGTTGTACAAGATCTTCCCATTGTATCAGACAGGCCATGTAAATCAGACTTTTGGCAATAAAATTAAGGACATTTTTTGAGCTATTATTTTCCTGAATCTTTTATTTAAGCCTTCTGTGTAACCTCTCTTCCCTAAACTATTAAAAGGACTTATCTTCAGTTTGGTTAAGAGTCATGTAGAGAAGACTTGTAAAATTTGAAATATAATTAAAGTATCTTTACCAGAACAGCAAGGAGACAAAAGTCAAAAGTAGATGAAGGAATAGACATGAAGACTAAACTGGGTGCAGTTTAGAAGACCTGAAGTTGCCCAAGCCTGAGATAAAGAAACTGCTGCACTCTGAAGCTTTGAGGCTTCAACTGCCATCTGCTACAGACAACCCAGTTCAATCTAAGGAGGCAGGAGTCAGAAACCAGGAAAGCAAGATAATCACTGGTACTAGCAAGGGACCAGTAACTGAACTGTATTTCCAGTAAAGCTGCACTTATACTTCTCTTCAGCCAGACTTGAATTGTAGTACAGCTTATGTTTAATTGGTTTTGGTGGCTTCCAGTGACTTTATTTTAGATTAAGAGCCTTTCTGACTAGAAAGGCTTGTTATGCAGAGTAGGCAGGTGGGACAGAAATAGTAGCAGGTAAAACTTGAGAATAATCAAGTGAACCCTTGTTTAAGGCCCTGTCACACTGCCCAACAGATGAAAAACGTTTATAAAAAGGACACAGCAGACGAGAAAAATGTTCCATCCGTTGTTGAGTGGATAACACGGAAAGGAACGGATGGGGGAAGGACGCAGAGCAGATGGAAAACGGATGCAGAGCAGAAGCCTAGCGGATGGGAGCGGATGAGAGCGAATGGCACATCCGCAAGGCTTCCGGGGGGCCTCAGCAAAGCGGACACGGAATGGATACAGCGGATGCAGAACGGACGCCGAGCGGATGAAGCGGATGCACAGAGGATGCACAGCGGATGCACAGCGGATGAAGCGGATGCAGAGCGGCAGCCTAGTGAATGCAGAGCGGCAGCCTAGCGAATGCAGAGCGGCAGCCTAGCGGATGCCTTGCGTTAATTGTGCATGCGGGGGGGGGATTTATTGCGTCAACCCCGCGGATATAAAGGGAAGCAGCTCGAAGCAGGTCACCATTCAGAGAAAAGACCTGCTGCCAGACGCATTGAGTGCCTTGCCTGCCTGCCTTGCTGCCTGCCATCCTGCCTGCCTTGCTGCTTGACATCCTGCCAGCCTTGGTGCCTGCCTCCCTGCCAGCCTTGCTGCCTGCCAGCCTTGGTGTCTGCCTGCCTGCCTGCCAGCCTTCCTGGCCAGCCTCCCTGCCAGCCAGCAACCCACAACCATGGGAAAAAGAGGAAGCCTCAGCCATCTGCTGCCAGCCCTGGCAAGAGGGACAGGGCCACCCTCCCACCCCTGGCCTCACTCTGCTTCTGCTGGGGCTTCTGTAGCATGGGCTCGCTCTTCTGCGGCTGGGGCTTCTGCTGCTTCTGCTTCTGGAGGAGCTGATGCTGCTGCTTCTGGCGGTGGTGCTTCTGCTGGTGCTTACTCTGCTGAGGCTGCTCCTGGCGGTGGTGCTTCTGCTGGTGCTTACTCTGCTGAAGCTGCTCTTCGTCCTGCTGGTCCTGCTCATCCTGCTCGTGCTCCTGGACTTGCTCTCGCTGCTCGTGCTCCTGGACTTGATTGTACTGCTCGTGCTCCTGGTCCTGCTGGGGCTCCTGGTCCTGCTCGTGCTGCTGCTGCTGCTTGCTGCTGATGATGATTATGATCCTGCTGGTGATGCTGCTGCTGCTGCTGCTGCTGATGATGATGATGATCCTGCTGCTGCTGCTGCTGCTGGTGGTGTGGAGGAGCAGCCCTACAAACTGGAAGCCCCTCTGATGAGGGCCCATCTGGTCCTGCCAAAGGGAGGAAGAGGCATATGCGGGAACAGAGAGGAGGCAATACTCCATTGAGGAGGAACACGAGGATGAGGTGCTGGAGTGGCTGAGAGAGAATGACTATCTTGGCGGAAGGGACACCGGCTGACAGGGACACCAAAGGAAGCAGGCTGCTTGGAGAGAGAAGGCGGAGAGTCTGGGCTACACATCGGAGGTGCTCTCAGCTGGTGGAAGCACATTCACACCTGGTACGGGAAGCTGCACCTGAAGAAATCTGGCCAGGCCAACGGTTAAGCTGACGGACAGAGACACCTATGTCATGGCCAGGTGCAGCTTCTGAGGGGTGAGATCCGCCACCGAGGAGCAGCAGCAGCAGCCCCTCTCATGACCCTCTCCCTTCGGCAGCCTGCTGAGAGCCAGTCCTCATCCGGCCGAGAGTCAGTTCCTGTCTCCAGGCAGGTTTCTGTGGAGCGTCCACAGCGGAGAACCCGCAGACAGTTGTTTTAACCGTGGTGGAGTGCGTGGAGGACTCCCTGGTGCAGTGGGAGAAAGGAGACAGCACTTCCACCACAGCCTACCCGCATCCACCCACTGCTCCACCTCCACAGAAAGCATAGAGCCAGACAGGAGGGGCGAGCCACACTGTCCTGCTGGAGATCAGGGACACCATCCGGAGCAGCGTAGATCTCCTCTCTCAGCTGTCCACACCAACTCTCATCCTCCAACCGCAAGCCTTCCTCACCGATGTCAACCAGACCCTCACGGACATGGCGGAACCCCAGTACCAGGTGGTGAAGACCAGATCACTGAACTGCTTCACAACCCTCCAGACCCAGAGGCACCTGCTCCCACCCAGTCCAGGTCTGCTCCTCCACCCCAGGTGATGTCCCCCCCATTCCAAGGCTTTCCACAGCCCTCACCAGGGCTACGCTACCAGGAGGTCCAGCAGCACAGGCAGCAGCCCTTTCCAGTCCAGGCACAGAGTCATCGGATACATGGTTGCCACCGGTTCCACCGATACAACCCACGCCATGATGCCACCGACGACAGCGATGCCACCCAAGCCAAGATGCCACCAACGCCAGTCCTCACCCAGCTGCAGACCAGACAGCCCCACTACACTGCTCTTCCTCCACCCCACAGCCAAGCCCGGCCTAGTACATCTGTCCTTGGAACTAAGCTAAACACCGCCATGGCATGGAGGAAGGAGCTCTCAACATCACGGGCTGAGCCAGCTGTCCGAGAGCTTCCTCAACAACCATCACCTGTTGTCCTCTCGGGGCCAGGCACCCCAGTGGCGCTTCAGACCAGCACTCAGCAGCAGCCACCTCCACAGCACCTGGACCCTTCACCCTGAGATTGGGCACACCTCCGAGTGACCAAGAGGAGTGCCAGAGACTGAGTGGCTACCTGTTTACTTTATTTGGACACTTCACTTGGTCATTTTTCTTTTACAGCTTGTGATTAATAAGTTTATCTTTCCTCACACACTTGCTTCATTATTTATATCAATAAAGTCTTGGTTTAAGCCTTGTGCATACTTGTGGGATGGGTAAGGATAGCAGTTGGATGGTCAGGGATACCTTGGGGATGGGCAGGGATACCTGTGGGATGGGCGGATCCTGGGATGGGCAGGGATACCGCTTTGGGATGGTAATAGCTGTGGATAGATAAACCGTCCAGTGCAAGCATAGTTGGGACTGTTGGCCACCCTCCCACGTGCCACACCTATGGCCCTTCATTATCATACTTAATGTATGGCATGATCCACAATTTGACATAAACACAACTCTATTATGAAATGCCCTGTTCATTGTAGGGCCCACCACACACATGCCAATCTCCATCAGTGTGAATGAGGACAGGCTGAAGGAAGCATCCCACATTAATCATCTTCTCTGTCTTTGCCACTCACGCTCCAGCTGGGGAGTTGCACCAGTATTTTTAGGAGGTGGCTGTCCTCCTTAGAGCGCTGATCTAACCCTTCACGTGAGGCTCTGTTGGGGCCTTGCACATCCCTCAGTGTCTATTCAGGTTTCGCCCTTGCCTCCATTCCCCAGGTTCATGTCCTATTGCCTTGCTGGAGGTCCACGAGCCTGTTCTGCAAGACCGGGTAGCGGGTGCGCATGAGATTGTGCAGGATGTAGCAAGCTTCCACGATCCTCCTCACGGTCCCTGGGCGATGCTGCATGGTGGTGAGAAGTACCTGGAACCTGTTGGCCACGGATGCCAAAGCGTTCTCCACCACCGCCTTGCCTGGACAGCCTGTAGTTGAAGATCCTCTCTTCACGGGTGAGGAGCTGGAAGTTGTAGGGCTTCATGAGGTAGGTTTCTGAGGAGAAGGCGTCATCCCCCATGATGAAGTAGCGCACATCTTGTGTGTCGTTGGGCAGGGGTCTGGGATGTGGGAAGCCCATGGATGAGGTTGCGGTTTCAGCCCCTCCTTGAGGTCACTGGCGTGTATACCTGGGCTCTGTACATGAACTTGTAACCGTCAGATCGACCATGGTGAAGAGGACAATGCTGAAGAGCCCTTGAATTTGAAATGAAGTGGATCCTGACTTGGCTGGCATTTTGCAGGCCACGTAGCTTGCCAGCTGTGCTCCAACGGTGTGGGGGAAGTTCCACTTCTGATACCACTGCTCTGCAACTTTCTTCCATCCTTCTTCAGTGGAGGGCACTGGAGGAGCTCTCCAGGTATTTCTTCGATGAATGGTCTGCACCACTTTCTCTGACCAACAATGCGAATGGTTGTGTTGGCACCCTCGCAGTCGCATACTGTCATGCTCCTGTAAGGCTTGGTCCCTGAGGCAGATGGCATAGAGTCAGTGCCACCTTGAGCCCAGGTCCAGGCTGGGGCGGAAAAGGTGGTGCTCTGCTTGGTCACCATGGTGGCTGTCAGCCGCTCCATCAACTTTCTCAAAACATCGGCCTTGAGCATCTTCATGAAGTTCTGGAATGCACGAGTGTCTTCGTTCCTGACTCCACCATCAGCTTGTGTACAGTCCGTAACTCTTGCTCTTCTCCCGATCCATCTTTCGGCCCAGATGCATCTTGGCCGCCTCCTTTTCTTCCCGTAGTAGAGTTCACAGAGCCTGTAGATGGCCTTGCAACTGTTTGCAGAAGGATGGTGTGGCTACCAAAAAGGAGTTTGTTAACATCCATGGTGGACATGAACTGGATGCTGTGGAAGAGCAAGAGCAAAGATGAAGGCTGCAGAGGTCTGCAATAGCAGGGCTGCTGGTCTGAAGTGAGATGCAGGTGAGTTGCGTCCCCTTTTATAGCGCAATATAGGTTTCTCCTATGTGTCCCTTTGCATCCTCTAGGCATCCTCTAGACATTCCTAATATCCGAGAATACGGTCCCCTCTTGCGAAGTGCGTTTTTTTTCCGTTTTCTAAATGCTTTCTTTGCGTGCTGCATCGTTTCATCCCTTCTCTGTCCGTGCTCTAATGCTACGGCGTCCGTTCGCACGTCTGTTCCCCTTCCTCCCTGCGTCCGAGCGGATGCAGTTGCACAGAATGCGCAGCGGATGCCTACGGAATATAGCGGATGCGTAAAATGCAGAACGGATGTCCCCATATGCCTACTGGATGGCAGAACGGACGCATGGATACATTTTCCTCTAAAAGTTTTGAGGCAGCTCCAAACCCTCTGAGGAGGAGATGGAAATGTAATAGACGGATGCTGGCACGATAGAGAGGAAGCAAAATTGAAAGCGTAGTACAGAACGGAGCATCGTGTTACCAATGGATGGCAAGTGTTTTTCTCCGTTTTACATCCTCTTTCCATCTGTTGGTGCAGTGTGACAGGGGCTTTAGGTGCTTCTCATAAGCTCAGGCACTGCATCTCTTTCAATAGCTGTTCCACCACTTCATTGGTATGATGAACTAATCTATGAAGGAGTGTTCTACATGATATTATAATTAATGAGGTAGTCTACATAATTAGAAGGTATGTTGGAGTTTGATTTTTATTTAAAATTTATTTGTTCACGAGTAAATACACTTTATTCATCAGCAACAGCCTTTTGCTTAAAAATACCATACAAGCAAGTATTTGATTATTTCAGCAATAATTTCTGCCATTGGACATAGTGGGAACCTATAGCATTAACCCCCCCAGTGGATGATGTATAATGAGCTACTGACATAGGGATGGCATGTGGCACTATAATCATTTGGAAAGGTTCTCAATAGCTTCCATTTGGTTGCCCTAAGATAAGTTCATTCTTCATTAAATATCCGTCTGCATGGATGCAGATGTATTGGGACTTTTTCTCTCTTTGATAAACTGGACATGGGTATGGTCAGCATGTGATGCATCCGTATTGTGAGCTGGGAGTTTGACAGCCCTGATTTAGCATATGGCATACAATGTCAGGGAAATCTACAAATGCTGGACACAATGCGGTCCTGATGGCCTAAATTGCTGGTTCATTCTGTTCAATGTTTGTGTGCCTATCCTTGGTGCACTGCAGGGGGCAAACTAGCTTACACCATCTGACTAGTGGTGCTTGGGTTGCTGGCTCTTCTGTGCTCCTCTATCAGTGTTTCCTCACCTCACCTCATGTTGCATTGTCTCATGTCTGGCTAGGTTCAGTGCCAGCTTCTGCTCTCTGCATACATGAATGAAGCTAAGTTTTTTTTCCCACCAAAGTGGTACCCATTTATCTAATCTCCATATTGCATGCTTTCAAACTGCTGGGTGGGCAGGAGAAGAAACTGTAGCAGAAACCACAGCAGAAAGGTTGATCCATTGTTGGCTTAGTATATGCACAAAATCAAAAGCCTACTGTAAAAGAGATTTAACAGATTGATAGTGTCATGTTTTACACATATTCCTGGATGTTCAGCCCAATAAGGCTAGATAAAATATTTGATTGGCATATGATGGCTCTACCTGCATTGCTTGTAGTTTATTGTATTGCTCTTCCTTCACTTGTTATGGCATGGATCCCTGCTGCCTCCCCCATTGATTAGAACCTTGTCAGTGCAGCCTAACTGAAAAGGTTGCATGGATTTTCCATTTGTGCTGCCAGAGTGACAAAGACAAAATAGCCTTTTGTCTGATGTAAATTAATATTTAATGCAGACTTCTTTACACCTGCCATTCTGGCTGGACAGCCAGCCTCCTTTGCCAGCCAAGATAGTAGCATCAATTTGTTCTTATAAATAGAAATGTAAACATTGAGGAAGGACAATCAATTCCATGAATTATAGCAGAAAAGCAATGTTGTCTTTATTTTCTTTCTCCTCATCTCCCTCTCCTCACCGCTGTTGATTGGCAAAACACCAACACTCTGTTAACACAAGGAGTTATTTTTAATATATGTTGAAAGACAAACCATGATGCTACTCATAACTCCAGTGAGAATATTTTATTTCTTCTTGTCAGACATTGAATACTTTAAATAAAATGGCAGAGTCTGCCTGAATGGAACATGCATTGAAAGTAATCTAAAGACTGACTGAGAAAAATGAGGAGGCTGAAGCAGGGCTGGCAAATGGATGTTTTATTAGTCCCAGGAGTATTTAAAATCCAAAGGAACAACATTAAGGAATATTTATTGAATTGTTTAAAACTGTTCAGAGAATCTAGATATTGAATTGCCAAACAAAACTTTATTTAGTCACTGACCAGATATGAAAACTAAAAGTAAATATAAGCACCAAATAGGTGTCAGAAACAACATAACATATGAGTTAAATGCCATTTATAGAAACTTTTGAACAATCACATTTGAGTATGACAACTGCCATCATGATACTATCTAAATTCTTAAAGGACAAAGAAGCAAATATACTGTATATAATTGTTCTGAACCAAGCCTCATTGAAAACAAACACCAAACAGAGATAAAAGCAAAATCTTTTTAATGCTTCTCTGTGAATTCCATTCATTCACAGTAAAATGTTTTTAAAAACTAATTGTCCCAGATAAGAACAAGCCTTGCCAAGGTTATGCAAGGCTGCCAAGAACACTAGATTAAATTGTAAGGAAATAATCAAAACCAAAAGTCTCCAAACACAAACCAGGATAGTCCAAACTTCCACAAGACTTGAACTGCAAGAACTTCTTTGCTTCCCACATTTGAGGGTTGATTTTTATCCCTTAAGGGAGGGGCCATCAGCTTGCAGCCTTACTCCCGAGTAGCTTGTGCTGCTGCAGCTGCTCTTTCCTTCGAGCAATCCTGCGTGCACACACACTGGGAACAGGCTCCTCAGGATCCTCTGCATCACTGCTGCCAGCCTCGACAAGCTCCCAAGGCAGCACTCTACTCTCTGATAGTCCTGGACCCATCACAACATCACATGCAGGCCTCTCATCTGAGTCCTCACTCTCCAAAACATCAGCCATCCACACCTGCTGCCTGCGAACCACAGCAATAATCCAAATAAATCAAATCACAAGTCTTAATTAAAAGTAGGTGTCTAAATAGGAGAAATTTATGGAGAGGAGGGTGCACAGAATGTGGATAACAAAAATACATTTAAAATGTTTACTTTTGAAACATAGTAAAGAGAAAAGGAGAGAAAACTGCACAGTGTTGGTGCTGCCATGAAATGTTCCTCTTGGACAATAAAGGGAAAAATGATTATGAGTTTGAATGGATTTAAGATTCACAGAAGCAACATTTATAAATCACAGTTAGTATCATATTACATTAAACATACACTATCTATATTTCATGCATTGGGTAACATTAGCTGAATATATTTTAGGAAGGTGGTAGAAGCTGATTTTATGAATACATTATTGTATTATTAATGTTTGCTGTGCAAAAAATAATACTTTGAGTTTTGCATTTGATTAAATCCAGTCTCAACAAATTCTTCCTGTTTGCTTTTTAAACTATCATAAACATATCTAAAGTGTTAAAAAGGTAGATGGCTAATCATGAAGATCAATTTAAATCTTTCATCCGTTTAGCCAGTTCACAAATCTGAAGTGTTACAACTCATAAAAGTTCATGTAGTTTAACAAAATGTGTTACTTTGAAAAAGTGCTACTACTATCATTTTTGGCCTTGTAAGTAGACAATGGCTGTTTTACGATGTGTCAAAAACTTATTCCCTGTTTCCAAATTGATATAATTTCCTTGTACTTTCAGTCTTTCCAAGTAGAAAAATTTTGCCTTCAGCTTCCAAATAATTGAATAACCTATTGACTAGTTGAGGGTAAAACCCTACTACTTCAGCTGCCTGAAGAAATGAAACAGTGTATTGCTAAACTTAAAACAAAACAAAACAAAGGGAAAGGTAGGATAATCAGAAAACGCAAAACAATCTATCTCAGCTATTATACCCTATTCTTTCCCAAGACTTGATTTAAATATCCAGCCTGATTTGAAATCTTGAATTATAAAGAAGAGAAGAAAGATTCAATAAAGCCAACTCCATGGAAAATTCAATGTGTCATCAATTGCTATAGAACTTCCATTTTCACTTTTAATAGCTGTTCAGCCTTAATCCCATAGTAGTCCCTAGGTAGCAGATTTGGTGGAAGAACAACCCTTGGAGTATCTGGCCACTTGGTAGGATGAAAAAGGAGAATGACTTGATTTTGGAGAGTGGAATAGTGTGTGAACAGTGACCCTGAAAATAAGAAGAGATTGATGATATTCACTGAAATTCTTAGGTTCTTTGGATCTTTGATAAATTTGTTTCAATTCTTCCCTGATTATTTTTAGGCTATAGTGAAAAATACATGCTAAAGCTGTCAAGTGAATGTTTACTAATCAGATGAAAATGCTTTAGAAAATAATACAGTAAAAAAGAAAAGCTTGAACACAATTATAAGGAAACTGCAGTCTGTTAAACAGGTGTCAACGAGCTTTTGGTGAACACTATTAAAATATAAAAGGTTTATTGGGAAACACAATTGAAGACTATACTTGGGAAGGAGCAAGAGTTGACTTCTCTTTTATTTTCCAATTACTGTTTTCTAGGTTCAGATTGCAAAGTCTTCTGCCATTCGCAGTAAATAAATCTCATCTCATCTTATTCCCAAAAGCTATGCTGCAGATCCCTTGAGAGCAGTGAGCTTTGGAAAATGTGTGTTAAATATGTGTAATTGATCTTGGAAGACCAAGTTATTTTCAAAGCTTCTATTTTCCTGTCTAAGGCTTTTTAAGAAGTCAATGGCTTAAGTATCTAAAACATACCTCAGAACTGTTCAGTAGTCCCAAAGATGTATTTTCAAGAGGCAACTGGACATTCTGGTTTTTCTTTGAGGAAGTTTCGCTTCTCATCCAAGAAGCTTCTTCATCTCTGACTGGATGGTGGGGAAGTCAAAGCTGAAGAAGCTTCTTGGATGAGAAATGAAATATCTTCAAAAAAAAAAAATCAAAAACAGAAAGTCCAGTTGTCTNCAAAAAAAAAAAAAATCAAAAACAGAAAGTCCAGTTGTCTCTTGAAAAAGCACTTTTGGGACAACTGTGACCTGGATGATGGAGAATCTCCATTGACATGTCTATTCAGTCATGACAAAACAGACATAATTATAATGGAGTCTGAAGTAATGATATCACTTGAAATAGTACTTAATCAATGCACTTTCTTTGAAATTTACTAAGAAAAATGTTATTCAGTGGAAGTCAATGATTTTTTTTTTAAAAAAATATTTATATACTTTGAGTTTCAATGTAATTTAGTTCAAACTATATTTGCATGTGAGATTCATTATATCAATTTAACCCTACTCTGGTGATAACCTCTAACAACTCTTAAAAAACCTGGAAATAGTGTTTTAGGAGAATGGGTGGACCCTCAGGAAAATGTAAATTATTCAACAGTGTTAATGGATATTAAAAGGAATTCAATGACCATGAAGTCAGGGTTTTCTAAAAATTCACCACAGTACCAAGTTTCTTTACCAATGAAAGCACTTACATAGGACAAGCTATGGTTGGCATTATATTTTGCTCTTTTTTTTAGAAATTGAAGTTTTGATGTCAGGGTAAATCTCACTAAGATGGGCTATGCATTCAGGATAAGGATGGAATAAATCTTTGTGGTCCTCATTTTAAGTAAAAAAATTATGCTGCACATTTTAAGCTAATATATGATTTAATTTCAGAATTTTGCAGTAAAGGTATTAGATCCGAAATAGGTAAGAAAACATATGTTGGGAAAGTTGTACATTAAAATTCATCTGTTAGATTAATCATATTAAAAACAAGTATGCTTCTTTATATGTTCTTAAAAAAGCCAAATCATTACAGAGTGCATTTGAAAATTGTCCTCATTGATAAAGATGGCATTCCTTGCTGGACATTAATGGTTTCTCCTGCTTAGGGAGTCTCCAAATGTGTGGCATTGAACTGGCAGAATTGTAAGCCAACATGACCATTACTGAGAATTGTGAAATGTAATATCAAAGTAGTCCAAGTTTGGGAATATGGGGAACTGCAGTTAGAATAGATCTCTTTTGTTACTTGTTTAATGGTTGTATTGGTCTTAGTTTCCCATATAGTTTCAAAGTTGCCATGAGATAGGATAAAATCCACTCCATCCCCTAATTTATTATTTACAGCCAAGCACAAAATCCTTTGAGTGGTTTACAGTAAAAGATGCACTGTAGCACTGCCTTTTGCCAAGGAACTAAGAAGGCAACAATGTCATGATTAACTAAACTGCTCAAACATTGCATAAGATTGAATGTTTTTACATTTCAGAATAATGTGGTCCATCAACTCTCTAATAATGTTTGAATAGCCAGCTGCATTGCTAAACTCTTATATTCTATACAAATGCACTCAAGAAAAACATGACATAAATTGAATATTCATTGTTGACCATCCATCGTGGAAAAGATTAAGTAGTTGGTTAATATAATAAAAATATCTGCCAACTTTTAAGAAAATGACTTTCTAAGAAAACTGCTTTCACTGCTTAGCAGTAAAACTATGGATGCATGTGTTCTATGATTTTCATTTAAATTGATTCTTCAACAACAGCTTAGCCATAGGCTCTTAGGTTTTAAATATTACAGGGAGGTTTGAGTTAACATATATCATAATTTCATGAAATTTACTTCAGATTTAGATAATGCTAGAAAAAATTTACTAAAAACTATGAGATGGAATTAAATAGGCTTCATTAACTTAATTCTCACCCATTTCATATTCCCTGTGGTATTCTATGGAAGTGAAAGTTGGACTTTAAAGAAGCAAAATAGGAAGAGTATTGATGTCTTTGAACTTTGGTGTGGGGGAAACTCCTGAGAATACCTTCAACAGTCAAGAAAACAAACCAATTGATTATCAAATAAATCAGTCCAGAGTTCTTACTCCAGGCATTAAATGACCAAGCTCAAATTATCCTATTCCTTGACATATAATACCAAGATTTAGCTCTCTGGATAATTATGTAATGCTGGGAAGAAAAGTGAAGAGGAAGATTAGTATCAAGATGAATGAAGTGAAAGCAGAAATGAAAGACCTGAAGGACTGGATAAGGGAGAGATCCTCCTGGAGCATATCTACTTCAGAGGTGGTATTCAGCAAGTTCTGGAGAACCGGTAGTGGAAATTTTGAGTAGTTCAGAGAACTGGCAAATACCACCTCTGACTGGAGATTTTACAGTATCCTTCCCCTGCCATGCCCACCAAGCCACGCCCACAGAACCAGTAGCAAAAAAAAATGAATCCCACTACTGATCTACTTGTATGTAGTCACTAAGAACTGACACTGAATTTATGGCACATAATCAAATCAAATGTTAAGCTGTAAAATATCACTTTTCAGAGGATTTGGTTCTGAAGAGTCAATAGGGCAAAATTCTCTGTAAAAAAAAATTAGGGCCATCTATAAGTCATGTGTAGGCTTGTTGAAAAAGTCAAGAGGTCAAGTGAGACCATTTTTTCAAACCTGAAAAAAGTCAACTGCAAATCCCTACCTCATAATCTCTACCTTAAAATGTGTACATGTTAACTTCCTGAATTCTACAGCCAGCATGGTGTCTAAGAAATTCTGGGAGTTGAAGTCCACATACCTTAATACTGCTGACATGGAGAAATACTGGTGTATCCCCACACTCTATTCCTGTAGTCAAAGAATCCCTCAGCTACTTGGACGAACACTTTATATCCATAATTTCTTTGTCTTAAGTAAAACATACTTTGTTTAAAAGCTTTACTATGTGGAAATACCACATTCATGGCAGAGGTACTCCTTGAAATTCCTAGCTAAAGCTCTCATGATCTTTATATATAACAAAAAGAATTCTTAGAGATCAAGTGCTTGTCATCCAGATGTGGTAGCAAAATCTAATGTTCTGTTAAGACTGAGAAAGCTTTTATAAAAACTGTGGCTTGTTTGAATGTCAACGGTAGGTGTGGTGAATAGCAGAGAAATAACATTTAACTTTGACTGAATAATTTCAAGGAATTTGACTGAATAATTTCAAGGAATTTTTTCTTTGAATCTTGAGATTGGCTTCAGTCTTTTTTTAAAATACCCCCCCCCCCCCA
>BHFT01029817.1:0-42326 GCA_004320025.1 Laticauda laticaudata | reverse complement strand
TGTTCTCTGTTGTTTAGCCCGGTCTGTCCTGCTTTCCTCTTTGTCTTCCTCCTGCACAATCTTATCCAGTCGGGTTGTTCTTTGAGGTGGCCATTTCTGACCACCGCTGCAACCGCTTTTGGGAAAGGGAGTTTAGACCAGCCAAGGAGGAGAGATGTGACTCCCTCCACTTGGTTAGCAATCTGCCCTCTCTTCATCACCTCTACGGGGTGGCTTCAGCCCCAAAAACAAAGGATTGGGGTGCTCCAGTGGTGAGCACAGATGAAAACCATGCACAATCATGGATTTTGTTTGTCGCTAAAGAAACCCAAACCGGAAGCACTGACAAAGAATATTTTTGTAGAGCAGAAAGGACAAAAGAAGGTTGACGTCACCGATGGCTGTTTCCAAACTGGTGAACTGAAGTAATGATTATTGTCTAACATGGAGGCATCAGCTATGAGAAGATGTTTCTGGAGCATCACAATAGCCCAGGGGTCCCCAAACTTGGCAACTTAAAGACTTGTGGACTTCAACTCCCAGAATTCTGGGAGTTGAAGTCCACAAGTCTTAAAGTTGCCAAGTTTGGAGACCTCTGGCAATAGCTCATCAATTCAGGTACTAATGAACCTACGAAAACACTTCTTGATACTTAAATGTGCATTCCAGTACAAACAATACCAGTTCGATTCACAAACTGAGCCCAGAATTTATGTGCTAAGTGAGAAATTTGTTAAGTGTGGTTTGCTCCATTTTATGGCACTTTCCTTGCCACATTTGTTAAGCTGTGAAATCACTGCATTGATAAGTTAAGCCCATGTCACACTACTCTACTCACACGGATGGAAAAGAGTGAATGTAAACACGGACGTATAAACACTTATGCCACTCCGTGACGTACAGCGGCGGGGCATGCATTCCCGTTCTGTAACGCACTGCGGATCCCGTTTTTTCTTCCTCTCTATCCGGCTCCAGCATCCGTGACTGAGGTTCCATCGCCTCAAAAAAGTTTTGAGCTGCCTGGACTGGGTAAGGGCTGCCCTGCCTGTGCATACTCTGACCTCCCTCTCGGTAGCCGTAGCCCTGGCTAGCCGTGCAGGCCTGTAGGAAATCCTTGGAATGGGAGCAACATCACCTGCGGCGTGGCAGGAGCAGCACCCTGGACTGGGTTTGCGAAGCAGTTTTCATCTGGCATCTGGAGGGTTGTGAAGCCAGATCCGTGATCCTGTCCTTCACCCAATCCTAGTACTGGGGTTCCGCCATGTCCCAATTGAGCGCGTCTGGGTTCATCATCAGCCGTGCAGGTAAGGGCCTTGCGCGCTTGGAGGATGAGGAGTCGCGTGTGGACCGAGGCTGATGCTAACGGAGGAGACTCTATACGTACGCTGCTCTGACCACTTGGTTGTCAGTGATCTTTGATCCCCAGCCAGGACCAGTTGTGGCCTCTGCCCTCCTGTCTGGCCTCTCTGCCTTTCTGTGTGAGGTGCGAGCCGATTGGCGGTGGCATTGGCCGGGTTTTGGACTGCTCGTGGCAACTGCCGTCTCCTTTCTCCTTTCCACTGTGCACGTCAGGGGGTCCTCCATGCGCTCCGCCACGCGTTAGTACACGCTGTCGGACGGGCGATCTCTGTCGTCGGCACGCTCTATAGTACACCTGCCTGGGAGACAGGAGCTGACTCTTCGCGCCGGAAGAGGGAACTGCGCTCTCATGGCTCGAGGTCTGCCCTAACGACGAGAGGGTTGTGAGAGGCCGGCTGCTCCTCATTGGTGGATCTCCACCCTCCACGCGAATCCTGCCCACTTTAGTCGCCGATGACGTAGCTTCCTCTCTGATCCGTCACGCTTGACCGCGGACTGGCCAGATTTCTTGAGGCTGCAGTTTCCCATACCAGGTGCTGCATGTGCTATCCACCAGCCGAGAGCACCTCCGAAGTGTAAGCCCCAGCGCTCTCCGCCTTCTCTCTCCAAGGCAGCCTGCCTTCCTTTTTGGTCTCCCTATAGCAGGCCTGTGTCCCTTCAGACGGCTCGCATAGATATCATTCTCTTCTCAGCCTCAGCACTCTCCTATGTCTCCCTCGATGTTGCATTGCCTCCTCTCAGTCTTCCGATCCTGCCTCTCCTCCCTTTGCAGGCACCACATGGGCCCTCATCAAGGGGCTCCAGTGTAGGGGCTGCTCTCCACACACCAGCAGCACAGCACAACACAGCCAGGACCAGGGAGCACCCACAGGACCAGGAGCAGCGCAGGAGCCAGGAGCAGAGCAGGAAAGGAACACGAGCAGGACAGTGAGACCACTCAGGACAGCAGACCGAGGAAAGCATAGCCAGGAGTAGCACCAGCAAAGACACAGGAGCAGCTTCAGCCAGAGTAAGCACCACAGAAGCACCACCCAGAAGCAGCTCAACAGAGTAAGCCACCAGCCAGAAGCACACCGCCACAAGCACAATCATCACGTCCATCCAGAAGCAGAAGCAGCAGAAGCCCCCAACCCCAAGAGCGAGCCTTGCTGCCAAAGCCCAGCAAGAAGCACGAGTGAGGGCCAGGGCGGTGGCCAGGGCCTGCTCCTCTTGCAAGGGCTGGCAGCAGATGCGCTGAGTTCTTCTTCTTCCCATAGGTTGTGCGGGTTGCTGGCTCGCAGGCAGGCAGGCAGCAGGCGATTGTCTCGGAAGCAGGCTGTTTCCCTGAATGTTGACGTTGCGAGCTGCTTCCTTTATACGCGCGGGCTGACCAATGATCCTCCCGCCATATGGCCACTGTGAACGCTAGGCATCACTAGGCATCCCGTAGCTCCGCTACACGTCTCTTCATCCGCTAGGCTCGCTCTGCATCCGCTCTCGCTCGCGCGTCGCTGTCAATCCACTCTTCTCACCGCATCTCCTTTGCTGGTCCCCGGGAAGCTTGTGGATGGCAATCGCACTCCATCCGCTTCCATCCGCTAGGCTTCCGTGGAGCATCGCTTCTCATCCGCCCTTGCGCCGCCCCCGTCTGTTCCTTTCCATGTTGTCGCTCCTGGTCATAGCAAATTTTTTGCCCCTCTGCTCGTGAGCTCATCGACCACGATAACCAATGGATGGAACATTTTTCTTGTCTGCTGTGTCCTTTTTACAAACGTTTTGCATCCTTCAGCCAGTGTGACAGGGCCTTAAGTAACCTGGTTGTTAAGTGAATCTGGGTTCCCCATCGACTTTGCTTGTCAGAAGGTCAAAACAGGGGATCACATGACCCCGGGACAATGCAGCCGTCATAAACATAACCCAGTTGTCAAGCATCCCATGGGGATGTAGCAACAGCCGTGTGAAAAAATGGTCATAAGTGCCATTGTAACTTTAGTTCACTAAATGAATTATTGTAAGTTGAGGACTACCTATAAAACCAGGCACTATTCTGCTCAGAAATTGATGTGTTTTAATTCAAAACAGATGGAATTCTACAAGGATTTTCACAATGTCAGTGTCAGCTTCTTATATGTATTACATCACCCTCATATAAATGCTTCTAGACCCTTAACTTTGTATTAGAAAACTTGGAGCTTCCATGAATGAACAGGAATCTGAAAGGCACTTCATTTTAGAAAATTTTTCCGGACACTGTTTTTGCATTCTCAACTGTTTCTCTTAGACTACCAATTTTCCTCCAGTTTATGCCACAAAATGTCTTTTGTCTAATTCGTCATTTAGAGATTTATTGAAGTTGTTTATGATCCCCAAGTAATTTTTCTTCTTAATTTTATTTCTTGCTACAGAGCCCAATATTAAAAAAAAAATTAGTAAGGGATTGAAAGGAAATTGCAACAAAGCAAAATGCTGACAAAAGAAAGCCTGGTCGATAGGATGCATATTTTCTTGCTTTTTTGAAAAATAACTTACATAATAGAGGTTTATGAATGTCATTATCTAACTCATTGTAAGGTAACAGATAAGTTTTAGGTGTGATAAATTCTTAATATATTTCATGTCTGTACTATTTAAAAAATAAATACATAACCATTAAAAATGAAGATAAATTCTAAAATTATCATATATCTTTAAAGACAGGGTCTAATATTAGGGCTGGTAAAAAACAACAACACTATCCTAATTTCTCCTGCTATTTGATTTATTAGAATTTTGATATTATAAACTGGAACAACTATAAACAAGAGTTAACAGTAACTATGGCCAGTTGAAAAAATAAATAAATTGCTTCATCCATGGTTAACTACAGTTAATCCAGTTGAGATGACAGAGCAAACAGTAAATAATCAAAACAGGGAGAAAAGCTTGTGAACTTGTTAAAGAACAACACTGAAAGAAAGGAAATTCTTATAAACTCAGATGAATTCTTATAAATTCAAATGAAAAACAAAATGGAATGAAAAAAATGATGGTGACAGACTCCTCTTTTCAGAGAAAGGTTTTACCTGGACCAAGGATTTATTGATTTATTCAAAATCTGGGTTGGAACCCCAGGTATTCAATTCTTTTTTGTGAGCTGAATTAAGAACACCTAGGTTTTTTTCTGATACTGTTTGTTTTTTGATATGCAAAAAGGGACCACCATTTAATCTACATTGCAGTTAACTGTTTGTTGAATTCAGATGGTACAATCTTCTAGTTAGAAGATTGTACATAAATACTAGTTAGAAGATTGTACATAAAAATTAACTCATAAGTTTCATCTTGTTACCATCCCGGAGAAGGAAATGAATGGATGAAACTGAAACATTTTGCAGCTCCTTCTTGAAATAATAAATTATGGTTTATCCTGGCATTTAAATGCAGCCTGCCTATACATGTGTTGTGATGACCCGGAGTATAACACAAACATAACAAAATGTAAATAAATGTCCTTTAATGCCTCCAACCTGGCCTCATTCTTCAATAATTCTCAGTTGGAGATAAAAGTTATTCAAAAATAGTCTTCAAAAATAAGCAATACAGTCTGAACTTAATGAGCAGAAAGAGGTGAAATTAAAAAAACAAAACAAACTACAATGAAAGAAATTCCACAACAAATAGGATAAGTAATTACCAACTTGAAGGAGATAACAAGGCACATTCTGTTGGAAGGACGCCAACCAAGATAACTTTAGCCCAAAATAAAACACGTTTTGCTTCTAGCAATGCTGTGTTTTAACAATCTCTCTTATATACTAGTCTCCCAGCTGCAACCAATGAGGAGGATCATGTCTGCTTCCTCTCTCGTAAGCCAAGTTGTTTCCTTCTCCGTTCCTCCCTGTGTGTCCTAGGATGAAGAGGGGGTGGGCCTGGTTCTTCCTCTTTCCCAGCCTCCTCTACAACCTCCAGAGCCACACCTCCACTCCTTGTCAGCTGTTCCTCCTCTCCCTCAGAATCCAACTCAAACAAGGGCATGACATGTGTATTGTGCAGACTGATATAAATGAGCACTAATAATTAATATATTTAATTTCTCTTTCAATCTGATTTTCTCAGCTCTCAATAATTCTAATGTTTTGACTCTAATTTTATTTCCAGATAACTAAATGAACATCAAGAAAATTGCTGCCCAAAGCACTCAAGTTTCTCTTCCATTGCAATAGCCTTTTTTTTTTTTTGCATTATGAATTGCAATCTGAATCTATTTTTTAATGGCTTGGTAGGAGTTTTTCTTCAAGTACTGTAGACTGTTGAATGCATTCATTCACCCGGTAGTTATAGGAGCACACTTGATGTACTACCAGATAACTACCCAAAAGGCAATTAAACTTTGGCATCAACTTTGCATAATATAATTTAGCAAGACTGAAACCTAAATAAGTAACAGACAAATATACTTTCAAATTTTGAAGGAAAATGTATTAATGTCCATCCTCAAATTGCTACATAATCTTGTTGAGACTATTGTGTACGATATGCTTATGAGGAAAAGTAGAAGACCAAATAAACCATCTGCATTTTCCCTCTTGCAGTTCAACATGTGATGATTGATATCTCTTAAATAAGGAAAAATAAAAAGAAAGCCCAAGTTCCATGTTGCTTGGGATTGTTAATTTCTATGATCAGTATAATTAAAATAAAATCTAGTAGAAAAATACATCTTATGAATCACCATCACATACAGATATTGGTACGTTTCACCATACAGCTATTTAAAAAGCATTCTTTAGAACTCGTAGCTTTCCAGAGTTGCTCACTTGCTATCCTATCTTAAGGCCCTGTCACACTGCCCAACGGATGCAAAATGTTTGTAAAAAGGACACAGCGGACGAGAAAAATGTTCAATCCGTTGTTACCCGCTCTCAAAGGGGCAAAAATTTGCATAAGGCAGAGCGGATAACATGGAAAGGAACGGACGGGGGGAGGACGCGGAGGCAGATGGAAAGCGATGCGGAATGGAAGCCTAGCGGATGGAAGCGGATGGAAGCGGATGGAAGCGGATGGAAGCGGATGGAAGCGGATGACAGAGCAGATGCAGAGCGGACGCAGAGCGGATGCGTAGAGGATGGCGTAGAGGATGCAGAGGGGATGCAGAGCAGATGCGTAGCGGATGCCCCAGATGCGTGAATGCATCTGCTTTCATCCTTTCTCCGCCGTGCTACTAACGCTGTGCATCCGTTCCGCTTCCTCCCTGTGTCCGTTTACCGCTGGAACAGATTTGAGTTGCGGGCGGATGCACAGCGGATGCCTAGCGGATATAGCAGATGCGTATGGTATGCAGAACGGATGTCCCCCCGTATGCCTAGAGGATGCAGAATGGATGCATTAAGATACATTTTCCGCTCAAAAGTTTTGAGCAGCTCAAAAATCTTCTGAGCGGATGAAATGTCAATAGACGGAATGCTGGGACGGATAGAGAGGAAGCAAATGGACGCAGTGAGTACGAGAAAGGAAGCATCGCGTTAACACAATTTAACCAACGGATGGCAAGTGTTTTTCTTCGTTTTACATCCTCTTTCCATCCGTTGGTGCAGTGTGACAGGGGCTTTCTTCCTTTGGATGGAGAGTATCATAAAGCTGTAAACTATCAAGATATACTATCTAGATGTGCAAGAAGCCCCGGAAATTGTTACAGAATTGCTGGCAAGAGCAATTAAACCATAACAATGATGGCTCCATCTATCTAGTCCAGGGGTGCCAACCTCACATCATCATGGCGGCATCATGTGACATATTGGAACTTTTCCCCCCTTCGCTAAACTAGACATGGACGTGGTCAGTGCATGATGCATCTGGCTCATGACCTAGTCAGAAGCAGAAATGAGTACTTTTATAGAAGGTTGATTGTTGTTTTTTCTTATGATTCTAATAAGAGCTTACCAACATTTATGATTTTTAATTCGGATTATTTAAGATATTTCCATGAAAAATAATAAACAAAATGAACTGGCATATTTATATCCTCACATATCCCACCATGTTCATGGAGCTAAATTAGCATTATCCACTTTTTTACTTGCAGGTAAATCTATTCCTACCAGCATACAGATATGGCCTAGTCCTTTTCATGCTTGGAACTATTTGCTTACCAGATCAGCACAGTCAGGTGAAACCAGTCACTAACAACTTTGGAAATGAAATGGACCATGAATAAATTTAATTAAAAAAAACCCTTTTCCCCTGAATTTTCTGGAGCTGGTCATCTTGCCCGATTCCAATGTCTAAGCAATCCATTGTGTCAACACAGCTGAAGTTTAGGCATGCACAGAAAAAAACACATTTAAAAAGACTATCAATACATTTCTTCCCATGTTGCCAATGCATCATAAAAATGGCTTTTCTCTGCTTTCTCTTCTATGAGAAACTGTTGCTAACCCACTGGTGAGTACCTGAAAGGCTAAATAAATAAGCTAAGGTTTTACAACCAGGAAAGTTGTTTTTTATCTTGTTACCAAGGCAGTATGTATAGTTTCAAAGATATTTTAAAAACCAAACCAAACCAGGAGAATCCTCTTAAAGGCCTTTCTAGCCTTAATACAGTTTGATCAATCTTACTTAAATAATTCAGCTGATGTGTAAATTTCTTTTCTCTGGTGAGTATTCTGCTAAATTAGGTTAATCAGGTCCAATTCACTGGATATCTGTAGGCAGAAGATGCATCATTCAGTCTCTTGCAATCAATTGCTTCCCTCCTGTTTCTAGAAATAAACATATCATTCTTCTGTAAGATTTTCCATCAGGAAAAAAAAAAACTTACATAACTGCTTTAAGGAAAGCCACTTTTTGAAAGCCACATTAGAATTTCAGCACATTCATTAGAGTTCGACATTTGTTTATTCAGACATATAGCCCCTTAATACAGCTAAAATTGGATTCATAGTGGAATCTGACCTTGCAAAGCAAGAGTACTTTAGAGGAATATAAAGAAAATGGAAAGGCATTGCAAATTAAACCACACAGTTAATAATGGAATCTGGTTTCTTAAGGTTACAGAATGCCCTGTTATTTTTTTCTTAAGACAGAAATATGAAGAGGTAAATGAAATCTCGTTTAGCTATGCAGAACACATTTGATAACCGGGAAAATATCAGGGCAGTCCTTTGTAGCTTTTCCATGATTAGCTAATAAGAAGATAGCTTTCTTTGTATGGAGTTTAACATTTTATTACATTTTTTTTGTTTATCCTGCCTTTATTACTTTATAAGTAACTCAAGGCAGCGAACATACATAATATTCTTTCTTCCTCCTATGGATTAGAACTCACCGTTTCCTGGTTTCTAACCTGATGTCACCACGATACTTCAGCCTAAATGAATTTTTTAGAGAGTGTTGATGATAAAGATTTTAATTTAGATATACCTTGGTGGCACAGTGGTTATAATGCAGTACTACAGGCTACTTCTGCTGACTGCTGGCTGACTGCAATTTTGCAGATCAAATCCCACCAGGCTCAAGGTGGACTCAGCCTTCCATCCTTCCCTGGTGGGTAAAATGAGGACTCAGATTGTTGGGGGCAATATGCTGACTTTTTAAACAATTTAGAGAGGGCTGTAAAGCACTATAAAACTGTATATAAGATTAAGTGTTATTTCTATATACACCTATCTCAGATTCATGACTCTGGCCAGCAAACAGTATTAAAAGAAAAATATAAAAGCATAAAAATGAAACAGCATATATATAGGAACAGCAGTCAGAGTTAAAAAGAGAGCCTCTAAATCACAAAACATAATCTAAGTATGGATTCAGCCCGGCCTTCTGATCCACAGACTCAGTGACAAAATCAAATCTTTAAGACCTTATGAAAAGCTAACAGAACCCAGACAGAACCCAGAACATGGTGTAATTGAACCCTCAGAAACTCCAACTCATTTCATTAAGGGTTTTGTAGACTAAAACCTGAATTAAACTGAGAAGCCAACTGGCCACCATTGCTGGTCACAGAGCAGATTTGTAACATCTGCTGATTGAAAAGTTCATACAATTGCCTATGCCACCATATCCTGCAACAGCTGTAGCTTTTAGATGCTCTTTAAGGGCAGCCCCATGATTTTTAAAATGGACCAGTCTGTGTCTCAAATATTTAAAATCGTAATTAACATCCCAAAACCAAGGTCTTTGGTTTGTTAACCCAAAACATATCACATTAACTCATAATCAACTGGGTACTAACAAAAATAATTTTATCCTGTATAATTAGAAACCTTTGTCTCCAGCTTACCTAGTCAAGCCTTTAGGAAAGAAAAGAAGGAGGAAAATAGCAAAAGGTGGAATCTCTAATGTCATTATAATTATTCTTGCAAAGGTAACTTGGAAACTAACAAAGAAATTAGAAAATAAAGTAAGTTTATGTGTCCCTTCTTGTTCATAAATCTAGGAAACGTGCAACAATGGATGGAATTGCTCTGCATGAAACCTCACCCAGAATCAGGTAATCTGTGAATGTTTAGCACAGAGTTTCCACATCTGAGCATTGAGCCACAAGCAAAAAGCAATCAAGGGCTGACCTTCAGCAGATCACAGTGAGGGAATTGCTCACAGTGAGGGAATTGTAGGATAGGTTCTCTTCCAATCTATGAAGAGATTAATTATAATTTGGCATAATGTATTCTTACTTGTCAGCATTATCTGCCTTGGGATTGTTAAAACCTGGTTAAATTAAAATAGAGAATTTGGGATCTGGCTATCCAAAATGACATAGTCAAAGCCTCTCTCCCTTTTATAGCATAACTGTGTTCCTTCCTAGTCTGTTTCTAGATATTTCTATAACATCTCATATGCTCCACTTTAGACCAAAGGTAGGGCAACAACTAATAGATATGTAAGTATCACAGATGAAAAGTGACCACTCTTCAGAAACCTCTGAAAAGGTTCCAAAATTCTTATCAATAGCTGTGTGACAAGAGCAGGATGAGCAGGGGTTGGCAATCTTAAACACTAAAAGAGCCACAAAGGTCCTAACCGAAAGCCTTATCAATTGTGGAGCTGACCCAGCAACAGGAGCCACAGCAGAGGGATGAAAGAGCCACATGCAGCTCTAGAGCCGCAGGTTGCTGACCCTTGGTCTAGAGTCATTGGGTTGCCAACCAGAGTTCCCAGTCTAGTCTCCCAAGAATTCCAATGACCCTTATTGAACAGTAATTTAGCTTTAATCATTAGTTGACTAGATTCTTATGTATAGGTAATAATAAACTCCTCAGTGCTTTGAACTCAGTGAATGCTCCTAGTTATTTGCTCCTGAAATCTGTTAACTGCTAATTGCTTTAGGATTTTCTCACAATTTTAAAACTCCCTTTTATACAGTAATTATTGTATTGTTTACTGGTCTTTTATTGTGTTTGGTCTTGGATCATAGATAAATGTTGATTGATTGAACAATAGTGGATTCTGAAATGGCTTTTAAAAGGTTTCCGTCTGATGCATGATATGAATTACCGTTTGAATTAGAGATATCTTTCCATTGGGTGCTGTGCCTTATGGCACAGATCCAGATTCTTTCATATACATTTGTTCATTTATTTGTTCAATTTAGACAGCTACTCATTTGTTAAAATGAATCAAGGTAGCAGGTTCAGAGGGTAAAACATGATTTGGAGAATATGTAGAAGTAAGTCACATCTGTCTATATCATCTTAAAAGGAAATGGAGATTTTTTTAGGGGATTGCATAGTATAAATTCAGGAAGCAATACAACTTCTGAAAGATGAGATGTCCATGTTCACGAATTCTCCCAAACCACTTTTGCCCTTCAAATCCAGGTATTTGTGCAGCCGTGCTGGCATGAATAATGTGTCAGAGTACGTGCATAGTTCCCGACTCATATACCTGTATCTCCTATCTGGGTTTTAATCCAGAATTTATGTTTTATATTTCCACAAATGAGTACACAAATCCAAACACCCAGTTCTATTTACTGAATTAGGCCCATAGTTAAAGGCCCTTGCATTATTTCACTATCTCCACCTCCCTCTACAAAAGAGTTGAAAAAAAAGTCTAGATTGGATAGCAAGAAAAATGAGTGTGGTTTTTAAATAACTAGTTTGAATAACCTACTCCATGCAGATTACACTACTCTGATAGCAAAGATTGCAAATGATCTGCAATCTTTAATGATGTAAAGCTAGTAACTAATACAGTCCAGGAGCATGGTGTCAAATGGGATCATAAAAGAAGTCTAAACGAATAACAATAGGATCAGCAACCAGTCCTATAATTTACAATAGAGATATTGAAATGGTGGATAGTTTGTTTTTCGGGGATAATTATCAACAGTAATATGCCACAGACAAATTTTAGTAGGACAGTGATGTAGGCCATTCAGGTGCTATGATGTGTCTAGGTCTACAAAGATTAGAATTGCAAGAAGTCCTTGACTTACAACAGTTCACTGAGTGACCGTTCAAAGTTACAACAACCCAAGAAAAAAAAGACTTATGACCATTTTTCACAATTACGATCGTTGTGGCATCCCCATGATCATGTGATCAAAATTCTAGATGCTTGGTAACTGATACATATTTATGATGGTTGCAGTGTCCCGAAGTTATGTGAGCACCTTTTGCAACCTTCTGTGATGACCCGGAACGTAATACAAATGTAATAAAATCCAAAAAGTAAATAAGTGTCCTTTAACGCCACCAACTTGGCCCAACTTTTTCAATAATTCTCAGTTGGAGATTAAATTTATTCAAAAATAGTCTTCAAAAGAAAACAATACAGTCCAAACTCAATGAGCAGATGAAGGTGAAATAAAAAACAAAACAAACTACAATGAAGGAATTTCCACAATGGACCAGGATAAGTAACTACCAACTTGAAGGAGATAACAAGGCACAGTCTTTTGGAAGGATGCCAACCAAGATAACTTCAGCCCAAAATAAAACACGCTTCTAGCAATGCTGTGTTTTAACCATCTCTCTTATATACTATTCTCCCCAGCTGCAACCAATGAGGGGGACCATGGCCACTTCCTCTCTTGTAAGCCAAGTTGTTTCCTTCTCCGAATTGAGTGTACTCAAGATTTCAAGATTTCTGCGTGTCCTAGGATGAAGAGGGGATGGGCCTGGTTCTTCCTCTGACTGCCCTTCCCCAGCCTTCTCCACAACCTCCAGAGCCACACCTCCACTCCCTGTAGGCTGTTCCTCCTCTCCCTCAGAGTCGGACTCAAGGGCATGACACCTTCTGACAAACCAAGTCAATGGGGAAGCCAGATTCACTTTACAACCGTGTTACAAATTTAACAAGTGCAATGATTCACTTCACAACTGTGACAAGAAAGATCGTACAATAAGACAAAACTCACAAAAACAATTCAACAATATAAAATTTGTCTTGTTCAACAACATAAATTTGGGGCTCTGTTGTGGTCGTAAGGACTACCTCTATTAAGAGAGGTTTCTCTGTGATGCTCAACAGATACCAAAAAGTGAACTCTGAAGAAAATACTATTCATCAAATTTGGAGGCTGCCTATTTCACTCCCAGAGAGATTCTGCAGATAGAGAATTGACACTTCAGAATTATGATTTTGGAGAAAACCTCTGAGAATACCATGTCCAGACAAATGGGTCATAGAACAAATCAACACTCAGACTTTCCATCTGTCAATCATTTTCACAAGAAGATTGGGTTGTTTTTTCCCCCTCATAACTATGTGGGTAGTTTGAAGTGTTGCACCGTGGTTTTATTTATTAAATTGGCTGTAGCATCCACATCTATGAGAGCTGAAGTTAAACAAAGAATAGCAGAGAAAAGTGGCATGCAATTTCCTATTCTTGACTGCTTGAGGCTTTCCAAATTGTTTGATTTCCCCCCACCCTTGGCCAGCCATCCTGCTGGGTCTTGAGGGGGGACTCTGCAAAGTTTACTGAGGATACTGAGCAATTTCAGCACTTGTGGCCACTGCTTGGCAATTGCACAGGCACCTAGGTTTCTCTTTTTTCTGCTTCTCTGTTGCAGATAAAGGCCTCTATTTTTAGTGCTTCTATTGAATGAATTCTCCAGCACTATGGTGTGCAAAGAAGCTATTGTTGTGGTTCACCGGCAGCCTGTGCGGACAGCATCAGAATCAGACAATAAGGAAGAACAGGGACCAGTCCGGGAGTCTGGACTCGGATGAGGGTCCTGCGTCTTATACAGAGATGGGGCCAGGACCATCTGGGAGTTATGCACTGACTCCGGAGCCTCCAGAATCTGGCAGCAGTGAGTCAGAGGAACAAGGGGAGCCTATTCCCAGTGCACGCATGCACAGAGCTGCCAGAAGGCAAGAGCAGCTAAGACAAAAGGGGTGGCTCGGGAGTAAGGCTTGGAGATGATTGCCCCTCCGCTAAGGTGTAAAGGAGGTGTAAAGGTAGGGAAAACTTTGCAGGAAGCCAAGTCGTTTGCTCTGATCAATTTGGACTCTGAAAGTTCCATGGTGAATTTGTTCTCTGTTTGGTTTTGGAAAGACTAATTGGGACTTTAGTTGTTGGTAGCACTTCAAATAAGATAAGATGCATTTTTATCAGATGTCTTATAAAGAGCTTTGGCATACGTCCCTGGGACTAATTATAACCAGTTAAGACTCATTCTGGGCTGTGAATGACAATAATTCACAGCCATTGAACTAAAATAAAAGATTTTTAGATTTTATGTGTTTGTTGGTGTCTCAGGAAGCCTTGGTCAGAACAGCTATCAGGGATGGGGAGAGAGATGAAGAGAGATTATAAAATTCGCTCCCTTTACTATTTCCCATATACTTCAACTCTTCCAATCACCCATCAATTAACAAAAAAAGAGACACAATGAAACACTTCTTCCAAATTCTCTGGTGTGCGTAGTCGTACTAAATCAACTCATCATCAAGTCCTTCTTGAAATTGATCCATCATCCCACTCAACATCTCTGACATATAATTGAAAAATCTAATAGGCATTCATGAACTTTATGGATGCTTTGTTTCAGCTCGCAAATCTCTCAAGTTGTTTCCTTCTCCTCACTGAATTATCAAATGCAGCTCTTCCGCTTTGCATGAAATTCTGGGAACTATCCAGCAACAGATAATTGTCCTCATTCAGGGGCACTGAATTCATTTAGCTGCCCTTCTTTCAGCAGAGAAAAGGTTTCCCTGGACCAATCTGTAGGAAATTCTACCAGTTAGCCTACTATAAAAAAAAAAATTCATACTGAGAGGTAAAAAAAAAGAAAAACAGTAAAACTGTTTCCATACACTTTCAAACTTCTGTGTTAGAACTATCATGAGGCTAAAGAAATATTGATTGCGGTATAAACTGCTTAGTTGTTCCTGGCCAAGGCAAACATCCCAAATGGAAAGGGACATTTTAACACCCACCATTGGCCATGCCCCCTTTATCCCCAACTACCCACCTCAGCTGATTTATAGCTAGCTTTCTTCCTCTGCTCCCCCCTCCTGGTCATTCTACATGACCAATGGCCCCTGGCCCTTCATCTCTGCCCATTCAGTCAGATACTGTTTGACCCAGCCCTTGGCTGCATGGAATAAGAAGTTGCCAGCCAATGGGGAAGGCAGCAGTGACCGATCAGTGACAAGCTGTCAGGGGTGGCACCACACTAATGTGGGAGCCAGTGGGGGGGTGCCAGTCAAGTGGTGGTGGAGGCATGCAGAAATGATTGTGTGGGTGCGTGGGGGCACCAGGCAACAGTGGCACGCAGAAGTGATAATGGGGGATGTGGGGGGCACAAGACAACCGATAGTGGTGATATGCAGAAGTGATCATGGGGGCCAAGGGGGATGCATCAAACAACTGGTGGTGTGCAGAAGCAATCCCGGTAGGGCTTGGGGGGTGCTAGGCTGCAGTAGCATGCAGAAACAATTGTGAGTGGGGAAGGGTGGTACCAGGCAACTGGCGGCTATGGCATATTTTGATCATATGACCATGGGGATGCTACAATGATTATTGTGTGAAAAGTGGTCATAAGTCACTTTTTCAGTATGGTTTTATTCTGTATTCTTTCCAAATTTGAATAAGTTAGCAAAAACAAAAATATCTAACAGCACCTTAAAGAAAATCAAAAAATATTTTGCACAATCCTTGATAGAAGAGAAGAATGGCTACAAAATCAGACTCTTAAATTTAAATTTGGATGTCTCCTTCATTTGCTTGTTTGGTTGTCGTTGAAAAGTTTTCTTTTTATAATGCTGACCTTGGACAACAATAAAACATCTAACCATGCATCCAACCTCATATTCCATATTTCTTACCTATCTATCAACAACAATAACACGTACCTATTAAAAAAGAAAGGTACCAGAATGATTCATTATTTGAAACTTTATTAGAGCTCAAAGTTAGCAATACACACAAATACCACTGTTTTGAGGGCAAAAGATGTCAAGGAAATTACTTGTCTGCCTGTCTACCTTCATAAAAATTTGCTATTCCATTAAAGAATAAAAGGCTGAGAAACATTTCAAGTCTGAAAAAAAAAAACCTGGATGCTGTTAGATCCAAAGGCCACCCTGAAATTCCATAGAGGTATATGTGAAAACAAAATAAATTTTGATGCTGAAAATATAATACCTATTCACAATGATGTAAGTAGTTTTCTGAAGACATTTTGCACACCAGTAAAAGACACCTCAGAACAAATGTGTGTTGTCTCAATCAACAGCTTTCAACCTTGAAAGGAAGTAAACTCCACTGTATGTTTTTAAAAGAAATGCAAACATAGGTACGAGAGTATATTATAGACGTAGGTATATGACCATCATAGCAACCAAAATGTTGTATTTTCTTTTCAAGAGATGTGGCTGTTAGACAAGTGACTTTCAAGTTTCAAAGAGAATCACAAAATTCTTGCCAGGGTCACTTACTATTATTATTATACTGTTGGCAGCCTTATGAGAAGACATGGGATAACGCAACAGGGTTGTTATCTGTGATGGGCAGATGCAGGTCACTTGCAATTTGACCCACATCTACTATCCTAATATAGTTTCAGTCAGGAACACCACAGCCAATTAAAAACAGAGAAGGGCTCCAATTTTTGGTGCTACTGCTAGGAGGACTTAGAAGGTGGACTAGAAAAGGAGAGACTTAAACTAAGTGTTCAAGTCAGGCTTAACTCTCACAGCCAAAGATGCTGAGTCTTAATGTCAGAATCTGAGGTCAAGGTTGTTTGCATGAGAAGGAATTTATCACTCTCTCTCTCTTTCTCTCCTCTAGCAGTTAAAAGTAATCAGCAGGATCAAAAATAAGTTTGAGTTTAAAAATAAAAGGAGAGCGATGGATGATGTTACAATTGTACAATACCTGTCAAGCTTGTTAAGAGAGTGACAAAAAACAAACTTTTTCATTATAAAAAAAGAAAAGAAATCATGTCAACTGACATAAACTGGAAGACAATGAAGTTATATGGCATATAATTCCCATTCATTAATGAAGCTCATTGTGTGAGTTCGGCCAATCTCATAGCCTAACTTACAAGGTAATATGTTTTACATCAGGAAAGTAAAAAGGAAATAGGCTAACATAATACTTCCTATTTAGAGCTCTGAATTGAGTGTACTCAAGATTTCAAGATTTCTGCAAAAATGTTTTCACAAGAACCAAGGGATAAAAGCCAAGCTGAAAAATCCATTCAACACTGGTATTAGTGCCAATAATCCCAATAGATCCATTTGCTAGAAATGACTGATAAAAGAAATGGGGAAAAGATTTTATAGATATAGTTTTTAATATCATTTTTATTTTTCAAACAAGATTGATGTAATCATTCCTGGAAAATATTGGACATCCAAAAAAGAGTTTGTAGAAGAGGAAGGAAGAAAAAAGAAAAAAAATTATTAGGTAAAACATAGGCTATTTTGGAAATTATGAAAGGAGTTCAATATACCCCAATTGTTTAATAATAAGTTTTCCTTCCAAAAGACCAGTGCATATAATAAATTCATTTTCTGTCTTTTTGTTTCCAGTGCATTCAGTCTATGCTAAGATCCAACTTGGGAATTAATTTTGATATTTATGTTAAAATTTTATCCTGTGCCCAAAAGAATACCGTTTTATTTTTATTTTTTTGTTATTTTGAATATAGACTTATTACTTTATTTTTAGACTGCCCTGATTTTTTATTATTTTTATTCTTAGTTACTTTTCTGGGCATACTTTCTTTGACATTCTCCAGGCTCAGGACAGTCTGCACTGAAGTGTAGATCATGAATGCCGCATGTGTTTCTTGATGCATTCAAGCAAAATTTCATCAGTGCAACTTTTCTTTTATCATCCAAGGAACATCCAATCACCATACAGAAATCAAACCTCCGCCTATATTATAAATGGCAGCATCCAGTTTTTAGATTTTTTGCACCAACGAAGCTTTGCTTGAACTCATGGAGAAGTCCACAGCAATCATATCAACACAGCAGAATAAACTCCTTATATATTCTGATTTCAGTGTCTGGCACGGTAAAGTTAATGAAGCTCTGATTAATAAGCACTGTTGATAACAGAGAAAAGTGGAATAAGAAGATTCACAGTTCACATAGTAATTTTGCCAGTCTGATAATCAGTCTCACTTGTTTCTTCTTGGAAATATTTCCAACGCCATATTTACACCAAGACATAGCACGTTTCTGATTAGATTAGCTGTATTGGAGCATTCATTTGATTAAAAGCAGGCGAATAGGCCCTTCAGAAAACAATCTTGTGATCTGACAATAGTCACTCTATCAAAAATAATTAAGTTGTAGGATAGGTTCAGAGTGTACCAAGGAAAACAGTTGCTACAACATGTTAGTAAACTTCACATGAAAATATGCCTCATTAATGGGCTGGAAATTGAACATCCTCTGGGTCTGAAACACTGCAATGTAAATATCATGTTACTCAGCACAATGCTTTTATTTACATATCATCAGAATCTGGGACCTCAAATCACATTCCTTATATTTTAAAAAAATGTAATAAGATTGCAAGAAGAAACAGAGAGGGAGGGAGAGGGAGAGGGAGGGAGGGAGGGAGGGAGGGGGAGAGAGAGAGAGAGAGGGAGAGAGAGAGAGAGGGAGAGAATGTAAGTATTTGAAGCATGATGCTTACTTCCCAAAGGCAAAAAGGAGAAATTCTGTTCATTTAAAAGAATTCTACTCTTCTTGGTTTTAGAGGCAGCACTGGAAAATTAGTAGTGTAGATTTTAGTGGATAAAAAAATTAGTGATGCAGCTCATGTCCACATATTCCCACTTCCTCTCAGATTAATAGACGATGTAAAACATTGTTTCCTATGTCATTCAAAGGAGAAAATTATGATGTCAGCTATCATTCTAAAATGGAAAACCAAAAGTTACAAAACAAACTGCTTCCTCCCCTCAGGATACTGCTATAGGGCATGGCATGCCAAAACGACTAGAAACAAGGATAGTTTTTTCCCTCATGCCATGACTCTACTGAACACCTAATTTTCATGATATTATTTATATCAAAGTACATTTACCAATATGGCAGAAGTATTATTATTATCCTTATCTCCTTTACTACCTCCTCTTATTGGTATTATGATTATTATTACTCTGTTGCTTTGCATGTACACTGAGAGCTTCTGCACTAGAGACAAATTATTTGTGTGACTAATCACACTTGTTCAAATAAGTTATTCTATTCTATTCTATTCCATTCCATTCATATTATACAATGTGGTTTGGAGACAGCACTAAAACCACTTTCCCAGTTCAGATTATGCAACAAACTATTCAGCAATAAGTCGTAAAACCTTGAAGTAAATCTTGTGTCTGCGTGTATTGGCTACAGTTAGAAAGGAATGCAAATGTTGATTTTTGAGGAAGGTTATACATTCTTGGAAAGAAATCACACCACTGTCATCAAAATAATTTTCTTTTGATGCTCTATTATAAACATAACTGACAAAGCAGAGAGATAATTCTGTTTACACCCAGAGGATTGTCACTCCCAGACTTCTAATGAGGAGATATGCAAACTAGGCATCCCAAAGGAGGATGACAATGCAGGGGAGACTGGTAGCCAGACAGCAAATTCTGGCAGATGAAGTCTCCACAAAAAAAAGAGGGTGATTGTAAAGTTGTCATGTGTACTTTTGACAGCTGTTCCTTATGAGTAGACTGCAGGAATTGGGGGGGGGGGTTATGTGTGTGTGNTGGGGGGGGGGGTGTTATGTGTGTGTGGTCAACTTGTGAGATGAACAACTGGGAATCAAGGGATTTCAATCAAGATCACAACTGTAATATAGCATTCATGGACACAAAGTTCACTGAGAATTAGAAAGGAGTAAAGATTACAATTGAATGGGAAGAACACTGAAATTTGATTGACTAATACAAAATAGTTTAACTTTAGACATATCGAAGAAAATGTGTGAACCATGGACTCAATAATTTTAAGAATGTGTGCCATTATAGGTAGAATGCATTTAAAAGTTATTATGGAAGAACAGCAAGTTCTACCAGACAAGACTGAGACTGATTTGAAAGTGGATTTTAAAATGACAGTCCACAAGAACAATGACTTATTAATTAAAAGGGATAGATAAATAACAAATCAAAAGAGTTGTTCTATATGTAAATGGTTGAATCCTAGACTACTGTTCTGATTGGTCCAGATAAGTAAGAAGTGGATTGGTTCACTAGGAACCAATCCAAAGAGCTGCTGAAAGGCGGCAAATTTAAAGGAATGCCATAGGCTGAAAGCAGGCAGGCCAGCCTGTATAAAAGGCTGGCCTCGGCTGCAGCCAAACTGTTCCTATTCTGACTATTGTTTGAATAAAACCTTTTGTTGTTGGAACCCGGTCTACCTCATGTGTTTTCCGAACAAAACACTGGTTTGGAAAATTATTCTGCACTGGATTTAAAAAAGTGACCTGTTAAAGTTTTCAAAGATTTTATCATGAGAAAAAAAGAAATAGAAATGAAAAGAAATCAAATTCTAGGACATAACTTAAAGGAAGATTAAGATTATTAAAGTAAAAGGAATAGAAGGTTCTTTTATTTATCTATTTCAAGCTATTTATCACAGTTAAATAGATATGTTATTATCTCTGGTAATCCTTAACAGGGTTTTTGCTGACCAAATTTGAACAACCAGGCTTTAAGGATTTGTTTATTAAATAAGAGGTGAGATATGGGAAGAAGAGATAATTTGTTGTATTTAAAGAGAAGGTGAAAAATTACTCAAATTATTTATCTTTGCTGTGATGGAGGAAGAAATAATTTATTTATTTTTTTATCTCTATACTATTTTTTTCTGCACTTTTTATTTATTCTTTTTACTCTTTTTTTAGTTTGCATTACTTTTTATATTTTTAATTGTAAAATTATTATTTAAAAAAGAACTGTCACTCTCAGTGCTATAGGTCTAATGGTGTCAGTGAGACACGGTCAACTTTATTTCTACTAAATGCTTTAGTAAGAGGTGGAACATGTCTTATGAAAACCTGCTAGATCTGAAACCATGCTAGTGGTGAAATACTTGAGCCACACAAAAGATGATGACTTGCTTTAGAGGGCTTTTCATTTTTTGGCATTTACCCAGAGGGTGGGTGAACCAGTAGTTCCAGCAAGTGTTTGGTCCCATCCACCCGTCCCTGCTCTTTGCTGTGCTTTATTTCCTGTTTTTTTAGCACAGCTGATTCATGTGGCAGAGCATTGTGCTGCACTTCAGCTGTTTCAGTCACCAGGGCTGCAGTAGAAGGTAAGTACTAGAGTTGAAAATGGGCTTTTTTAAACGTAGAGCACGCACATGAATTGTGTGTTTGGCACACACGCAGCACGCACTCAATGAACCGGTTGTTACACCAGTTGAATCGCACCACTGCATTTTCCCCACCCAATAGTGTAATCTTCCTAACAATCCAAATACCAAAATGAACACAAATGAATAATGAAAACTATAAAATGAAACTGTGAGAAAGATGGACTTACTGAAATTTTGTAAAACTAAAAAGTTCTTCATACCACCCCTATTTGCACCTCCTCAAGTTTGGAAAGCCCTGCTTCAGACAAATTGTGGAGAAAAAGAGGTCTCTCTCTCTCTCTCCCACCCTCCCCTCCCCCTTCCAAAAAAAAATATTTGAGGCCATTTCCTGAAATTAAATGCATGCAAATTCAGAACCAACAGAATGAAATGATTTTTTATGCAGCTCATATTTAAACTGTGGAATTCACTGCCAGCAACTGTGGTAAGTAAGCACAACCAATTTAGCATCCAACCAAAGGTTATGGAGGATCAGGCTATCAATGGCTATTAATACCAATAGTTCTTTCCTATCTTCTGAATCCATACACAGGGGAAAGGATGGTGGAAGAGAGCTCATATTCTCCTGTCTAAGTTCAACATCTTTCCCAGTACCATCCTATTTGCTGAAGAGAGGTGCAATAAACTGGACTAGGGAAGCATTCAAACTAATCTAGCAGGATTTAGGCTTTTATGATTTAAATTATAAGGCTGGCCAAAAAAACAATAAGCTGGAGCCACAAATTGATAATATTCAGTTTTCTTCCCAAATCCCATGACGCCCAGGCACCTTGGCACTGGATTGCAATGCACTCAATAAGAACAACTTTCTTTCCTTGGCATTGTGCTACCTTATGTGGCTTTGTTTACACAAATACAATCAAGGATTTTATCTCCAGCATGGTTTTTTATCACTGCACAAATTCTACTTGTAGCCCAGTAGCATCCAATCTCCCCCAACACCTCCTGCCTGAGGCCAATATAACTATCATTTACACATGTGGAGCTAAATCCCTGTCGCAAACCACTGAAAACTAGGCCTCAGCCCTGAAATCTTCACTGCGGGAATCTCTCTTTTTCTTATACTGAGGCAATTAAGGTTTTGTGGAAGTCCACAATGAAGGTAGAATGATGTGCTAGAAAGAACTGATTAAATTGTTAAGCAACACACTTGCACAAGACGAAGTGTGGTGCAAAATAAAGCTTAAGATGTACATCATGCATTCTTTCTAGAAAACAGACAGTACTGATGATGTTACCTAATTTGGTAATGAAACGTCCACAAGGAAACAACCAAGCTCAGAGAGCATCAAAGACCCCACAGTGTAGTATATATTTAAATGAAATATCTTTGAGCTACATACCATTGTTGTTTTTGCATTGGGCATACAACACACGGTTTCCTTGTCCACATATTCCATTATAAGGGAAACAGTTTCCTTCTGAAATGCTCCAGTCATAACACATTGGATTGTCACATGGAATAGCCTCTATCAAATGTGGACAGTTCTCAGAATTACCAATGGAATCCACAGCAATGTGTCTGTGCCTCATTTTGAAACCTAAGAGAAGGGTGGGGAGGCAAATAGCTAAAATCAGAAGGAAGAAACAACACTGAATAATTTCCAACTGTCAATCCATCTTGAAGATGAGCAAATACAATAGAGGTAAGAAACACATTTTCTCACAGTTCTAGCTCATTGTCTTTGGCTAGACAGCTCTGCTAACTTTCAAGCTGCCTTGCATACTTACAATGAAATGACAAGAAGGTGCTGTTAAAAATCTCTCAGGTTACATTGCATGTACTAAAGAAGATCAAATCATGCTTGTGCACTTTAGAAAAGAAGACTGATTACATATTTTCCCACTTTCCCATTCTCCCTTGCTATTTCTGATGTAGGAAATTACATATTAGCATGGGCCACATTTGTACTAAGGGAACGTGGGAAAAAGGATAGACGTGCTGGAGAACTTGACTGCTTTTCCATTATGTCTACATATTTGCATTGTTATGAAAAAGACTATTTAACTTACTCAACAACAAGCTATACATAATAGAGCTCTTTTCATATAATATTCAACTCCTGGAGAAATGTGTCCTGGAACAATCTTACTCCCACTTATAACTTACTGGTTTCTCGGTCTACTTTATGCAAGCATATACTGTTGGAGGAATCAGAGTGCAGGCAGAATCATTCCCTTTTGATGTTTAAAGAAATCCATTTTTTTAAAAATCCACATTTGTTACATAGGTGGAAAAGAGCTTATTTGCATGAATTCTTCAATAATTATGTATTCGGCATAAAGCACATTAGCTTTGTTAACAAACTAGGAAACCTCTAGGTAAATTCTCATCTACCACTGATGATGTTACTGAGCTGGGTAATGAAATGTCTGCATGAAAACCACCAAGCTCAGAGAGCACCAAGGGCTCCTCAGTTCAATTCTGAGGTACAAATATTCTCTCAGTACATTCGTTTGAATCAGAAACTCAGTCTCATATGCTTCCTGGACTCATTTCATGCCTTTGCGGTCCCTATGCTCTAGTGCAGGGTTCGCCAACCTTTTGGACCTCAGGGACCACCAAATTCAATTTTAAATCCCGGGGACCACTAATATGAATTTTGACTGACGGTGGCTTGCTGACGTTGGAGAGAGAGAGAGAGAGAGAGAGAGAGAGAGAGAGAGAGAGAGAGAGAGAGAGAGAGAGAGNGAGAGAGAGAGAGAGAGAGAGAGAGAGAGAGAGAGAGATCTGATCAAACCGCTCTCTCTCTGTCTCTTTCTCTCTCCCTTGAAACAAAAAAATACATAAAAATAAAAAAATAGAAAATAGGCTAAGTTAAATACCCAAGTAGGACTATGTTTAATCATGGATTACAAGCAAGAGAACTATGGTTTGCTAAAAACTAGAATACACAGTAAAGAAGCACACTTTATAAAGGGAATAAAAAGTCAAACGTACCAAGGGAAACTGAACGGAAATATTATCCAGTACATCTGCAAAACATCAGGTTGAAGAAATACCCACATTATGTTGAAATTTATATTCAAATTCACCTTTTCTTCCTTGAATTTCTTGGCAGTCTTCATGAATGCAAGGGCCCCATGCTGACCAGGAAGAAACCACACAATCAGGAGGACACGGAATGCTACACAGTTGAGAAGCAGGAGGAACAGGAGTCAGGCAAAGTTTCTTTTCCACAGGTCTAGTCACTTAAGAAGGGGAAAAAAACATAAAAGGAAAAAGAAATTGTGCAGTTTATTCCTTTAAATCACTAAGTGTTTCAGAATTCAAATGTATTATACTTTGGGCAGATTCTCACCACAGCAACCAAAGGTACATCTGAGTTCAAGCTAATAATAATGTAATAATCAGAAAAAATGAAATTTCTTACATTATACTTAAGTTATCTATTTTAATTACTTGGTTGTTATTTTCAAAAAAAATATATTCTGACCAGGATCACAGTACCTGCTGTCATGCATAAATTGTTTTATTAGATCTACAGTTCAGGATTCTGTTCATCACAATTATTTCCCTTGAACCTGCCTGTAATGTTGACTTCTTGCCTCACTGTTTCCTTTACGATATATTACTGCCTTGATTACAAGCCTTGTTGTTCCATTTCTGCCAACCTTCACCATGGAGCTCTCTTATTTCCTCAAAAGATATCACTGATCATTGACTAGATTCTTCCTCACCAGCATTCTCCACATTTCTATCCAAGCATCCCCATGCAATAAGCTTGCACTTTTAGCCAGTAATCTTGTCACTGCATATACATCTAAAACAATCACATATTCTTCCTGGGTACCCTCATAGTATACTGCACCACCACATCATGATGCCAGGATATAAATGGATGACTAAGTAGAATTTTACAGGGGGAAGAGGATGATTGTTTAATGAACAGGATGGAAAATGGGGTTCAAGGAAATAGTTGAAGAACAGTCTAAACAATATCAAAGAAATAAGTAAAGGGTATTTTACCTTTAAATCAAGTTCTCTTGAGTACACATGGAAGTGCAAAGAATATACATTTTCTTTGTATAGTTTTAACTCATGTTTGACTTATCATGGTGGGAAAGATGAATATCCTATGTTCTGTTTTTCATTCTATGTGTTCCTGCTCGCAAACCAAGCATGCACACGATGTATACCCTCATGCAGAGAAGCATGAAATGCAGAAAGGCCGAGAAACAGGTATTTTAAGGTTTCACAGCCAATTGCCATGACAATCTTGTTTCACAATGAGATAATATTTAATTCAAAATTAACAGACAGTGATACTTGGAAACAAAGATTACTTTTATTATTACTTATTTCCAAAACATTGCCTCTAACATATTCATTTAAGGTTTGTGAAAGCTGGCAGGAATCCAACTGATTTTACTTTCTGAATACTCTAGGTCTTTTTCTAAAGGTTTAAAAAATCACATAGCAGAAAAGTGTAAGATAAATATTATCTTGCTTGTTTTAGCCATCAAACTATTCCCTGTCAACGAGGTTCATGCATTTCTTAATGTGACCTTTAGCATTGTTCTTTGCAAAACAATTTATCATTCTAGTAATTTACTGGCAAAGAAGCATATCAGTCTCACTGCATTTTTTTTCTCATCACAAACAGATTCAGTTTAAGCAACACAAAAACAATATTAGCCATGTTGCTAAGTATTTTCACTTGTTTAGATATAGTTTTGAAATACCATTTGGCAACAATTTATTTACTCTAGATCAGATGTGTCAAACTCAAGATCCACATGCCGCATCCACGCTGCGATGTGGTTGGATCTGGACTGCGAGGCCGTTCTGGTCTACCCAATGTGAGGAGCAAAGATCGGCCCAGTCTACCCAGTGCAAAGAAAGATTGGGCCAGCGTAGCTTTGGCCCAGTCTCCCAGTATGAATAAGAAAGAGCAGGCCAGCATAGCGTCAGCGTAGTCTACCCACTATGAAGAGAAAACATGCCAGGAGTTTGGGGAGTGGCGTCAGTCTGGCCATGCCCACCTAATTGACCACACCCACCCACCCAGCCATGCCCCTCTGGCCCTCCCAAGGTCAATCACAGCCCTGATGTGGCCCTCAATGAAATTGAGTTTGACACCGCTGCTCTAGAGTAACCAATGATAAATATAGTAAGTCGCATTAATTCTAAAACTAAGAAAAATAGGTACTTTTTTTTTTCCAAAATGGAAAAGTTGTAGAAATCAGAAAAATAGAATGCAACAGGCTGCAGTAATGACTCTGCTATTTTAATGGTACAAAAAAGAACCTTCTTAGTGGAAGACAGACAGACAGACAGACAGACAGACAGACAGACAGACAGACAGACAGACAGACAGACAGACAGAGATATCAAACAGACATCAATATTAGCAATTAGCCTGAAACAGAAGTCGTAAGAGTACAAAGTTGCAAAATAATTTTTATCAATTGCAGCCGCATAGCATGAAATGCAACTTATTTAAAATAGGTTAACCTTTATTGATGTAAAAATATAAATAATGTTATGGAAAATCCCATTACAGTATTATTCTCTCTTTTTCTACCTTAAAGGCCACTGAAGACTCCATAATGGTAACTATAGCCAGTTCTTTTGGATTATTATCACTAACTTCTGCCAGTTATTTCCATATAGAGGAAAAGTGAACTTGATGTGCTCATAACCCTGTAAAAATTCCTTCATAAATGGGAAAATGCAAGAGACACATTTATTCCCTAAGCTTAACTAAGATATGGTCCTGCTTAATGTTCCAAATGTTTCCAGCTCAAGGAATCTGCTGCTCATAGCTATTATTTCTGAAGCAAAGCCGTCCCTGAAAGTTCAAGACACAAAATAACCTCATATGTTCAAGCTGAGAAACAACACAAAGCTTTCTTTGCCAGATGATTTAAAAAAAATACTACCCTGTTTCTCTAACAATACGGCCTCCCCCAATAGGAAGTCCCAGCATGTTTTATAGGCATGAAATGAAATTAAGCCCCTCCCCCCAAATTAAGGCCTATATTAAAACATGCGAAATGGGGGGGAATGGTGGGAGAGCTTGCTGGTAGGAAGTACTTTTGTTGCACACCCGAATATGGTGCTGCCTGTGTTGACCCCAATATGAAGTGCCCCACCAACGCCAAGGTCAACATCCAAGCCGTTGCCACCTGCCTGCCCGAAGATGCAAGGGGGAGGAAATTAAGTCACCCCCGAAAAGATGGCCTAGCCATTTTTTCACCGCTCAAAAAAAAATAAGACCCGGCCTTATTATATGAGAAACACGGTATTTCTAAACCATTTTTAAAAAAATCACATTTAAGTAAGAGATAATTTCATAACCCAAGACATATGGTACAGAATTCACGATAACAGGGGTGGGAAACTATGGCCCGTTTATGACTTGTGGACTTCAACTTCCAGAATTCCTGAGCCAGCCATGATGACTCAGGAATTCTGGGAGTTGAAGTTCACAAGTCATAAAAGAGCCATAGTTCCCCACCTCTCATATAGATGAACAAAACCATTGAACTGCTTGAGTCACACACAGAATACGAACTCTGAGATAGACCTCAGGTCAAGGCAATATTCAAAGAGCCTTGAATATATTAGTTCATTAGCTCAAATCAACAGTGAGTCACTTGAAAACATCATGTGGTTGAAATGATGGGCAAGAGTAAAATGTCTTGTTAAATAAATAAAAAAAAACCTGGCAACAAATCTGACTCAGAATCTGAGTATTATGATTCAATATGCACAATTCCACCACTTTCTGACAAAATATATGTTGTGAAGCACCAGAAATAGAAGACAACACGACTGTCCTATTCAGCTACTAACTATATGCCCTAGCAAGAGTTCAGTATTTACAGACATTTTTTAACAGAACTATAAAAGGGGACCATAATAAAATACAAACTTATTTTCTTCAAGGCAATAACATAGTCCATGTATTAGCTTTATAAGTTCAATTTAGTTTAAACATGACAGTATTAATAATATCCAGTGAACACTGTATAAAGATAATTGTACTCAAATAATGTGCTACATTTGTTTTATATTAATATAATAAAACAATATACAAAGGTAAAAAGGAGTAAATAAATATATGTTTAAGAAATCTACAACATCCTCACTATGGTAAAATAGTACATTGGATTAAATTGATACAAAATACATTTAGTATTAAACATGCCTATTTATTATATTGATCTTAACTGTAATTCTGGGTGCTTAGAACAACAGATATTTATGCTCCCAGATACTGATAAAAACAAAAACAAAAATAAGCAAGAAAACAAAATATGATATCCTTTCTGTTCTGTATAAAATGGTATACTCCAAACTATGCAATCTGATTGGCTAAAAGACTAAGCATTGGATTGGTTCATTAGGAACCAATCCAAAAGAGCCGCTGAAAGGCGGCAAAGTTAAATAGATGCCATTGGCTACAAGCCGGCAGGCAAGCCTGTATAAAAAGGCTGCCGCGGCTTCAGCCAAACTGTTCCGTTACTGTTGCTTACTTGAATAAAGACTTTGTTTGTTGGAACCTGGTCTACCTCGCGATTTTCCGGACGAAACACTTTCATCTCTTTCTCTCTCTCTCCTGTTATCCTTTCAATCTCCTAGAAAGAATATTACAGCTTCTTATGGTTATTTAACTTTATATTCCCTATAGACAGCAGGCTGAATTGAGAGCTTTCCTGAATACAACAACAACAACAAAAACCTTAGAATGGCTTTTTAAAAATGAGAACATCAAGACAGATTGTCTTTCAGAAGGACTATTGGATCTGACTTCTCTTTCATCAATATTAAAGTCTCAGGCAATGAATCATGATATCCACAGAAGAAATGTCAATGCATGCCTGACATGTGGTAAAATCTTTTGAAATTATTTGTTACTTCTCTTTAAGGTAAATAAAATACGAAAGTATTATACAGTCTCTTAAGTGATTCTATAAGCATGCATTATGTTGTAGGTTCACATGTTTTTAGCTCTCTCTATATGAAATAGTTATATATTTAAAATATAAGTATGCAGTTTATCAGTAACTGGTGAATTGCATTTTTATATACATTTTAAACTACTATTGTTACTATACTATTGTACAGTTACAACATATAATAATATTAACCGTTATTATTATATAATAATAATGACCGTTATTAATAAGGTCATAAAATTATAAGAACAATTGAGTAAACCACCTGCACATTATTTTTAATTGGAATAATTAATTCAATATCAATTTAATGGATAATTTTGAGTTTGTTGATCTATGGAGAGGTAAAAAATTGTGGCCCAAAATAATATATTTATTTATTCTGAAAGGCATACATCTTGTCTAGAAGATATATGAGTTGGATGTCTTAGGCTTTCGCTATTAACTTATAAAAATTACCAAACACACCAATTCATTAACTTTAACTTTTAACAAGAAAAATAGCTCTGTTAAGTGGAGACTGAATGAGATGCTGCAAAAGGAAATGGTAGTGAAGGATTGTAAAAAGAAGTTGAAATAATTTTTTCGAGAACAACCTTAATTGTTCAAGACTAAGAACAGTTTGGGATGAAAGCAAAGCTTTTGTAAGAGGGTATTCTTATACAACAAAATAGTAAATTTAAAAAGAAAAGGAAATAGAAAGTACAAGTGATTTTGGATAATAATAAAGAAAAAAAAATAAAAATCACCAAGGAGCACAATTATTACCAACCAAATTAATCTTCTAGAGAGCAAAGGTGAACTATGCAAACCAAAGAAGTTTTGAATTTTCAAATATTCCAGGAAATGGTTGACATATAAGTAGAGAAAAGAGAAAGAAAAAGAAGTTATAATAAAATTGGAAGAAAAATATTCTGTAAAACAGACAATACAAATATGCTAAACATTTTTATTCAGTATTATTCTACTTTACATAAAGGTCAAGTGCAAAGTAAGACCGAATCTCAAGTACAATTGTACACCAACAATGAACTGCTAATATGCATAAAATTTTCTTGGACTAGCCTCAGCCACGGTTGACTAATCTAATCTAACATTAGTTAGATTAATGTGCAAAGAGGATTCAGCAACAGAAAAGTGACACAATATCAGGAAATAGTAAGACTTCAACAAGATCTGTCTGACTCAATACTGCCCTAAAAACAGGAGTTCTAGCCATGCAACATCCTGCGTTTCTAAACTGACTGAAGAAATATTATTAGTACATAATAGCTGGTGTTATGCATAATTGACATTTACCATGCAATGCATGGTAAATGCATAATTGACATTTACCATGAGTATTAAACTACCATTACAGAGATCTCTGCCTTTATATATCATTAATCAATTTAGCCCTTATATATAAAATATTATACAAAATGGCTTGTGGTAGTTCACATAAAAACAAGAACATAAAAACAATTAATGCCACTAAATCATTTTATAACACTGTCTAATATAAACTGTAAATTTAAAAGAAAACACAAATCAAGGGAGCAACTAACCGGCATCTCTTAACATCTCAGACACATCAACTATTTTGTGAAACAAAACTATTCCAAATAGCACTGCCACTAGGAATGACACTAATCGTTTCTTGGAAACAGAGACTGTACCATCTCTTCTGTTGAGTAAACAGGATGGGCAAATTCCATTCAAAATATTTCCAGGGTGAAAAGCCTTAGGAATTAAGCCACATGGGGGTTAAGACTAAAACTAGTATTTTGAAAAGCACCCATTCGTAACCAGTGCAATGCCCTTAAAACAATGTGATATCCTTATAAAGGTTCTTGTCAACTAATAGTCAGGATATATCATTCTGTATCGATGCAGTTTCCAAAAAAGTTTTCAAGGCACTCATTTAGGTTGCATTGATACAGGCTCAGTATGAGAAAGGTGTGAGTCATCTTTAATATCTATTCCTTCCACTTTTAGTATGAAGAGAAAAAAATGATTGCAAATTAACATTTTGCTCTTTTCATGAATTTACATATTTGACTTTCCAAACTTCCTTGGAAAGTAGACTTACTTGTATACAGTACTGACAAGTATAAAACCTAAATAATACATGTATACCTTGTTTTAAAGGTGTCAGCTGTTATCCATTAATTATGCCATTATTTTATGATGTAGGACAAGGAGTTGCAGAACATGGGGGCCAAGTTAAAAGAGGGACCATCTAGAATCTCTACATAGTCACAAGAGGACTAAGTCCAATCTCCTCCCCTTGAATTCTGTTGACTCTTAACTAATTCCAGACAGGTGCTGTTTAATTGAAAAGATTCCCATGCATAGGCTGTTTAGCAATCTATCAGTTTAATCCAGGGATGTCAAACTTGATTTCATTGAGGGCCGCATCAGGGTTGTGTTTCACCTTGGGGGTGGGCCTGGCCAGGTTGGGCATGGCCAGATTGGGCACTCCCAACTTGATATCACTCGTGTTGGGGACGGTTATGGTGGTCTAAGCCTTCTGCCAGTGAAAACAGGCTCCCAAGCTCTGTTTTCAGCGGCGACTACCTCTTGCAACCCTCTGCCAGCAAAAATGGAACAGGGGGGAGCATGCAGCCCTCATGACCTCTGTTTTCAGCTGTGATGGCCTCCTGCAAAACATTTTCACTGGTAGAGACACCACGGGCCAGTCCTTCACTGTTTCCAGGGTGACCCTGTGGGACAGATCTAAGCACCCCACAGGCCGAATCTGGCCCCCAGGCCTTGAGTTTGATACCCCTGGTTTAATCAGTTTCCTTCATGTATAGCAGGGGTGTCATGCCCATTCTAGCTCCACAAAGAGAACATCATGTGACAGCAATGTGACACCCAAAATGTATGGACTTGTTCTGTCGTATCTGACAATATAGCTTTAATTTGATCTATTCTAGTTCTACCAACATTTGGCAATGAACCATTAATCATTAGGTGAATGCCCTAATAATGCCCTAATAAACTTTGTATGAAACAGTTAGAATACACTTATATCTTGTCAGAAGATATGTCATTTATCAAGAAAATTAAGCTCCTTAGAATAGATATGTATTTTATATTACCCATGTCCATTTTAAGAAAACAAAATCAATTCATTTCACCATTTCCTTCTGTACTTTATTCTTGATGTTCCTGTTTCCAGTCTTTGAGAAAAGGTAAGGTCAAGGTTGTTATCTGCTGTATATTTTACATCTGTGCCCATTAAGATATATTTTCATTTTCAATACTTGATTTTAGTTTCAATCATTCAATTGATCAGTTTAATCAATCCCACATGTTTACAGACTGCTTTTCAATGACACAATTAAACCTTGAGGCTAGAGAATCACTATTATGGATCTTAAGCCCCTGTCACACTGCACCAACGGATGGAAAGAGGATGTAAAATGGAGAAAAACACTTGTCATCCGCTGATTTAACGCGATGCATCCGTTCTGTACTCACTGCCTCCGTTTTTCATCCTCTCTATCCGTCCAGCATCCGTTTACTGACATTTCATCCGCTCAGAAAGTTTTGAGCTGCTCAAAACTTTTGAGCGGAAAATGTATCCAATGCGTCATCCGTTACGCAGGGAGGAAGCGGAACGGACACAGAACGGATGCAGAAATGGATGCCTAGCGGATTGCAAACGGAAACAAAGCATTAGAAAACGGAAAAACGTTCGCAGAGGGGAACCTATCTCGCGATATTAAGGATGTCTAGAGGATGCCTGAGGATGCAAAAGGGACACCTAGGGGGAAAACTTATACTGCCGAATAAAAAGGGGCAGCAACTCACCTGCATCTCACTTTCAGGACCAGCAGGCCCTGCAGTTGCAGACCTCTGCAGCCTTCATCTGCCTCTTCTTTCACAGCATCCAGTTCATTTTCCACCCGTGGATCGTAACAAAGTCCTTTTGGCCAGCCACCATCCTTGTTCTGCAACAGTGCGAAGCCATCTACAGGCTCTGTGAACTCTACTACAGGAAGAAAAAGGAGGCGGCCAAGAAGCATCTGGGTCCGAAGATGGATCTCCAGAAGAGCAGGATATGGACTGTACAACAAGCTGATGGGTGGAGCTTCAGGAACGAAGCACTCGTGCATTCCAGAACTTCATGAGGATGCCTCCAGCCATGTTTGATGGAGTTGTGCAGCGGCTGACACCCAGGTTGACCAAGGCAAACACCAACCTTCGGGCCCAGCCTGGAACCGGGGCTCAGGGACCACGTACACGAGATGCAGTACGGCTGGAGCGGTGCCACACAACACCATCAGCATTGTGGTCAAGAGAAGTGGTGCAGGCCATCATCGAAGAATACATGGAGGAGCTCCTCCAGTGTCCCTCCACTGAAGAAGGATGGAAGAAAGTTACAGAGCAGTGGTATCAGAGGTGGAACTTTCCCCACACCGTTGGAGCCATAGGTGGCAAACACGTAGCCTGCAAATCCCAGCCAGGTCGGGGTCCACTTATTTCAATTACAAGAGGCTTCTTCAGCATCATCCCCTTCGCCATGGTCAATGCTGACTTACAGGTTCATGTACATCGATGCTTCAGGCAACAGCTCATCTTCAGATGCCCAGGTATAAACGCCAGTTCACCTTAAGGAGGGGCTGGAACGCAACCTCATCGTGGGCTTCCCAGATCCCAGAACCCCTGCCCAACGACACGCAAGATGTGTCCCTACTTCATCGTGGGGGATGATGCCTTCTCCCTCACAACCTATCTCATTGAAGCCCTACACCTTCAAATGCCTCACCCGTGAAGAGAGGATCTTCAACTACAGGGCAAGGCGGGGTTGTGGAGAACGCCTTTTGGCATCCTGGCCAACAGGTTCCAGGTACTTCTCACCACCATGCAGCATCGCCCAGAGACCGTGAGGAGGATCATGGAAGCTTGCTGCATCCTGCACAATCTCATGTGCACCCGCTACCCAGTCTTGCAGAACAGGGCTCGTGGACCTCCAAAAAGGCAATGGGGACATGGAGCCTGGGAATGGAGGCAAGGGCAAAACCTGATAGACACTGAGGATGTGCAAGGCCCCAACAGAGCCTCACGTGAAGGGAAGAAGCAGCGCAACCTCCTGAGACACTGGTGCAACTCCCCAGCTGGAGCAGTGGAGGGCAAGACAGGATGATAGAGTTAATGGATGCTTCCTTGAGCCTGTGGCATAAACACTGATGAGGTTGTGCCATGTATGTTGAGTGTGCCCTACAATGAAGAGGGCATTCATTAAAAAGTTGTGTTTATTTGACATGTGGATGATTGATTACATTATTATTGATAATAAAGGGCCAAAGGTGTGGCACCTGGGAGGGTGGACCATCCAGTCCCACTATGCTTTGCACTGGAGGTTTATCTATCCCACAGCTATTACCCATCCCAAAAAGTATCCCTGCCCATCCCACTGCTATCCTTACCCATCCCACAGCTGTTACACATCCCACAGGTATCCCTGCCCATGCCACTGCTATCTTAACCCATCCCTCAAGCCTGCAAAGGCTTAAACCATTTCTAAAATGTTTCCACCAAGACTTATTAAAAAAAAGAAATGAAGCAAATGTGTGAATCAAAGAAGACTTTATTTAACAACAAGCTATAAAAGAAAAATGAGTCTCTGGCACTCCTCTTGGTCGTTCAGTCTCAGGGGTGAAGGTCCAGGTGCTGTGGAGGGTGGCTGGTGCTGGAGTGCTTGTCTGATTCCCCCGCATCATCAGCTCCTCCAGAAGCAGAAGCAGCAGAAGCTCCAGCCCCAGAAGAGCGAGCCCGTGCTACAGAAGCCCAGCAGAACCAGAGTGAGGGCCAGGGGGGTGGGAGGGTGGCCCTGTCCCTCTTGCCAGGGCTGGCAGCAGATGGGCTGAGTCTTTTGTTCTTCCCCATGATTGTGGGTTGCTGGCTGGCAGGGAGACTGGCAGGCAGGCAGGCACCAAGGCTGGCAGGAGCTGCAGGAAGCTGGCAGGAGGCAGGCACCCAAGGCTGGCAGAAGGCTGGCACCAAGGCTGGCAGGAAGGCTGGCAGGCAGGCAGGCACCAAGGCTGGCAGGCAGGCATGAACCAAGGCTGGCCGGAAGGCAGGAACCAAGGCTGGCAGGAAGGCAGGCAGCAAGGCTGGCAGGCAGGCAGTCACCAAGGCTGGCAGGCAGACTGGCTGCAGCAAGGCTGGCAGGCAGGCAGACAGCAAGGCTGGCAGCAAGGCTGGAAGGCAGGCAGACAGCAAGGCTGGCAGGAAGGCTGGCAGCAAGGCTTGCAGGGCAGGCATGCAGGCAGGGCAGGCAAGGCTGTCAATCCGTCTTGGCAGCAGGTCTTTCCTCTGAATGGTGACCTGCTCCGAGCTGCTTCCCTTATATCCGCCGGGCTTATGCAATGCATCCTCCCCGCATGCACAATTAATGCTAGGCAATCCGTTAGGCTTCTGCTGTGCATCCGCTAGGCTTCCGCTCTGCATCTGCTTCATCCGCTGTGCATCCGCTCTGCAATCCGCTGTATCCATTCTGCGTCCGCTTTGCTGAGGCCCCCCGGAAGCCCTGCGGATGTACCATCTGCTCTCATCCGCTTCCATCCGCTGGCTTCCGTTCCGCATCCGCTTTCCATCCACTCTGCGTCCTCCCCCCGTCCGTTCCTTTCCGTGTTATCCGCTCTGCTTATGCAAATTTTTGCCCCTTTTGAGAGCGGATAAACAACGGATGGAACCATTTTTCTCATCTGCTGTGTCCTTTTTACAAACGTTTTGCATCCGTTGGGCAGTGTGACAGGGCCTTTAACTCATCACATCAGTCCTGCTCATACAATTGCAGCAGGTAAGACATTGTTTCTAGCCTTACAGGATCCTCATGAAAAAACAGCACTCATTCATCATCTTCCAATTTATGAGAAAGTTACATAATTACTGATTGTACTGATCATATGTCATATCCCTTGCACTCATCAGCCTTCACAGGCAGAACAATTAACTTTTTTTGTTATTGTTTGCCTTTTAAAGTAAAACAGGAGAAAAAATACAAGAGAAGCAGACATAAAAAAAGAGAAACATAAATAGATGAGGTTAAAATGAATTACAGGCTGCACGTGGCATTAAAGATGGAAGAGGGTCTGAAAATATTTGGCTACTGATTTAAGGTCATATTGGAATAAATTGCCCTTGTAATTAAAGGATTATTGCCACAAATAATTCAATGTTTGGAAAACAACATGAAGAATTAAGCACAGAAAATAATCCTGACAAATTGTGACAAAAAGTGACAAATGGAAACCCCTTTTTTGGATCTATCACCCTGAATTCAGTAGAGCTCATGATTTCAATATTAATGATTTCAGAGTCACTGGACTCTACATATCCATTTATAGATTGCAATTAAGTAATGTGAAGCTGTTAAATCATACCTCCTATGTTACACTCAGGGTTTTTAGTACATTTTTGGCTCTTACAGAGGTGAAAATATGAGAAAGTAGAGAGTTGTATTTTATGCTTCCCCTTAATATCAAACCACTTTATCTCCATAAGCCATTCATGCCCATGTCTCTATCTCCGATGTGCTTTCTGCTTTTCCTAATCTCATAGCTGAACTGTATGATTATTTAGTCTTGAGATTACAGCAGGCAAAAATCAGTCTGTGACCTAGCCCTTTCTTCACCATGCCTTAAGGCAAAATGAAAGGTTATGTAAACCACAACATCTGAATAAGAATGGATTGATTTAATCTCTAAATACATAGGAGTATATTACATGAAGCACATAAAAAAGGAAGAAAAGAGGAAAGAATGGGTGCACAGGAATGTTTGTTCTTGGTCCAATTTATTCTGGTTCATTACTATTCCTATTTTATTTTATTTTATTTTATTCCTGAAACAAACATGCATTATTCCATAAGAGAGACAGCAGTCCAGTTGTAGGCACACATCACAGGAATATACGTGGTTGAGACCATACAAGAGCTTATTCTGGGATTTCTCCATGCATCTTGTAGTCAAGCCCCAGGTGTGCATACTATTAAGGCTTAGAATTGAAGTCCTTCAAGATCTCATCAAAGCCTTGCCCAAAAAACAGTCCTGCTCCATCTGGCTAAGTGTCTACTTCAGAAAGAGCTGAAGTGAGTTTTGCCAGGGACTGTGCCTTAAGTACACAAATTCCTTTAAAATTTCCAGCCTCTTCTCTGAGCTTTTAAAATTTACAGAATGAAACCCCCTGCATGATATTATATAACCACCTGAGCAATACCTTTCTTAGGAGTAAACACCAGATGATCAACAATGAATAGGTGGTCGAATTCTCTGAAGTGTAAATCAAACAGAAATAGGGGGAAAATCAATAAGCCAAGATGTTTCAACCAAAAGGATTTAGAATCATTTCAAAACAGGCATTTAAATGGAATGGGCTCTATCTTTAAATGAAATAAAATATACCAATTCTATGTCAGACTAAGAGCAAAGTGAAGAATATTCTGAAAGCTTCCATATATCTCTTCTGAAACCACTGAGCACCATAGATAGCTTCTAATGCATTGTATGCAGTCTATACGCACCAAGGTGAACAAATTCAAATCCTGATGGAAGATTTGAACCGCATAGAATAATGTCTGGCTACCAATGCCTGATAAATCCCAGATAGGATGAAAGCAGCCATGTAGTGCCTCCTGTGGCCAATATAACTAAAAACTCCACGTAGGTTACATGCTGTGTAAAAACTCTTTTACATGGGAGCATGACATAATGTAAAGCCCATGTCACACCGAACCAACGGATGCAAAGAGGATGTAAAACGGACAAAAAACCTTGCCATCGTTCGAAAAACGCGAATGTACTCACTGCCTCCGTTTTGCTTCCTCTCAATCCGTCCAGCAATCCGTCTATTTGACGATTTCATCCGCTCCAAACGTTTTTGGCTGCTAAAACTTTTGCGCGGGAAAATGTCATCCAGTTCGTCCGTTCTGCATTCGCCAGCATACCGCCTACACATCTGTTACGCATCCTGTTACTCATCGCTTATATCCGCTAGCATCCGCTGCGCATCCGCGCAACTTTGCATCCACCCGGACGCAGGGAGGAAGTGGAACGGACAACGGAACGGATTGCAGAACGGATGCAGCACGGGAACAAAGCGTTTAAAAACGGATAAAACGTTCGCAAGAGGGGACCTATCTCGATATTAAGCATGTCTAAGGAGCCTAGAGGATCCCTAGAGGATGCCTAGAGGATGCAAAAGGACACCTATACTGCCTATAAAAAGGGGGAGGAACTCACCTGCATCTTCTCTTTCAGACCAGCAGCCCAGCGGTGCAGACCTCTGCAGCCTTCGTCTGGCCTTTGCCTCCACAGCATCCAGTCATGTCCACTGTGGATTGTAAGCAAAGGTCCTTTTCGGGCAGCCAACATCGTTCTGCACAGTGCGAAGCCATCGCAGGCTCTGTGAACTCTACTGCGAGAAAGAAAAAGGAGCCCACCCCAAAAAGAGTCTGGAATCCGAAGATGGTTCGCCAGAAGGCAGCAAGGAGGACGGACTGTACAAACAAGCTGATTGGTGGATGCTCAGCGAAGCGAAGACACTTCAGCGTTCCAGAACTTCATGAGGATGCTCAGGCCATGTTTGAACGAACTTGTGCAGTAGGCTGACACCCAGGTTTTGACCAAGGCAAAAAACCAGCTTCCGGAAGCCTGGGAACCTTGAGCTCTCAAGTGGGATCACTCTGCGCCCACCTGGCCTCAGGGACCTCCTACAGGAGATGCATGTGGGCTGGACGGTGCCATCCCAACACCATCAGCATTGTGGTCAGAAAAAGTGGTGCAAGGCAATCATCGGAAAGATACAATGGAGGAGCTCTCCAGCTGGCCCCTCCACTGACAGAGGAGGAAGAAAAGTGCAGAGCAGTTGGTATGCAGAAGTGGAACTTTCCCCACATCCCTGGAGCCAATAGTGGAAGCACGTAGCCTGCAAATCGCCAGCCAGTCGGGGTCAACTTTTTCAAACTACAAGGGGCTTCTTCAGCCATCGTCCTTCTTCGCCATTGGTCGACGATGCTGCTACAACAGCTTCATGATGGCAATCGATGCTTCAAGGCAACGGCTCAATCTTCATGAATGCCCAGGTATACAACACCCAGTCACCTCAAGAGGAGCTGGAAGGCAACCTCATCAATCTGGGTTTCTCAGATCAGAACCCCTGCCACGACACGCAAGATGGTGCCCTACTTCATCGTGGGAGTGACGCCTTCTCCCTCACAACCTACCTCATGAAGCCCTACAGTTCCAGACTCCTCCTCCGTGAAGAGAGGTCTTCACTCGGCTGTCCGGTGGCAAGGCTGGGTGGGTGGAGAATGCCATTTGGCATCCTGGCCAACCAGTTCCAGGTACTTCTTCACCACCATGCAGCATTGCCCAGAGACCAGTGAGGCAGGATCGTGGAAGTTGCTGCAATCCTGCACAATTCTTCAATGCGCAACCCGCGCTACCCAGTTCTTGCGAACAGGCTCATGGACCTCCCAGCAAGGCAATGGCGACTGGAGCCTGAGGAATGGAGCAAGTCAAAACCTTGATAGATCCTGTGGATGTGCAAGGCCCAACAGAGCCTCACATGAAGCAAAGAAGCAGGTTGCAACTCCTGAAACAACCTGGTGCAACTCCCCAGCTGGAGCAGTGATAGTGGCAGACAAAGAGATGGTAGAATGCTTGATGGATGCTTTCCTTCAGCACTGTCTCATCACACCTGATGAGATTTGTTCCCTGTATGTTTGGTGGCTTATACCAATGAACAGGGCGCTTTAGTAAAAGAGTTGTTTTATTGTTGAACATGCTGGATAATTATTACATTATTAATTTGATAATAAAGGCCATAGGTGTGACACCTGGGAGGTGGACCATTACACAGTCCACAACTATGGCTGCACCTGGAGGTTTATCTATCCCACTGCTATCCTAACCCATCCCACAAGCTATTACCCATCCCACAGGTATTCCTAACCGCATCCGTAAAGCTTATCCTTACCCATCCACAAGCATGCAAAGGCCTTAAACATTCTAATAGTTTCCACCAAAGACTTTATTAAAAAAAAAAGAATCGAAGCAGTGTATGAATCATTAATAGACTTTATATTACAAAAGAGCTATCAAACAAAAAAGAGTCTCTGGCACTCCTCTTGGTCGCTCAAGTCGTCAACGGGTTGAAGGGTCCGGGTTGCGCGTGGAGGTGCCTGGTGCTGGAAGTGTCTTTTCATCACTCCTCCAGAAGCAGAAGCAGCAGAAGCCCGCAGCCCCAGAAGAGAGCGAGCCCCACGCTGCAGAAAGCCCCGCAGAACCAGAGTGAGGGCAGGGCGGCGAATGGTAGCCCTGTCCGCTCTTGCCAGTGGCTGCACAGATGGCTGAGGCTCTTGCTGTGCTTCCACATGGTTTGTGGGGTTGCTTGGCTCGGCAGGGAGGCTTGGCAAGAACCAAGGCTTCGGCAGCCAAGACATGGTAGGGAGGCAGGCACCAGGCTGGTCAGGGAAGGCTGGCAGGCAGGCAGGCACACAAAGGCTTGCAGCAGACATGAACAAAGGCTGGCAGGCAAAGGGCTTGCAGGCAGGGCTGGCAGCCAGAGCTGGCAGGTGGGCTGGAAGGGACGGCTTGCAGGCCAGGCTTGGCAGCAAGGCTGCAGGGTGGCTTGCAGGCAGGCTGGAGCAAGGCTGGCATCAAGGCCTTTGCAGGCAGGCTGGGCAGCAAGGCTGGCAGGAGGCTTGCAGGCAGGCTGGCAGCAAGGCTGGCAGCAAGGACTTGCAGGCAGGACATTTGCAGGCAGGGCAGGCAAGGCAGCCATCCGTCCAGCATGAGGCTTAAACTTCTGACATGGCGACCTGCTTCGCAGCTATTCCGTTTTTTCGGGGGCTGATGCAATGCATCCCCCCGCGCATGCAACAATTAACGGCCAAGCATCCGCTTTAGGCTTCCTCTGTGCATCCGCTGTGCATCCGCTTCATTCCGTTCGGCGGTCTCGTTCTGCTCACGCTGTGTATCCCGTTTCCGCGTCCGCTTCGCTGGAGCCCCACCCGGATGCCGCCTGCGGTTGCGCCATCTGCCCCCGCATCCCCTTCCCTCCCGCTGGGCTTCCGTTCCGCGCATCCGCTTTGCATCACGCCATCTGCGTTCCTCCCCCGGGCCATCCGTGTTTATCCGCTCCGGGTTTTATGCAAATTTCTGCCTTTGACGGCGGATAACAACGGATGGAACATTTTGCTCATCCATTGTGTCCTTTTTGCATCCGTTGGCCGGTGTGACATGGGCTTAAAATCTGTATCTCTGTGCTCTGAGTGCTTTGGGGAAGGTGGACTTTATACCATTCTGAGCTCTTCTAAAGAAAGAAATTGCTTTTATTGTAATGTACTAAAACAGCAGCTTTAACTGGTCTTTGATGTTTATTATGGAAAACATTCCCCCTTCGATTTTTAAAAGCAGCATAAAACTTTGGAAAATCTTTTTTCCCCACAGCAGTGAACTAAACCAATTAACCATGATTTTTCCTAATTAATTCTAAGAGCTGACTTTTATAAGTTGGCTGCATTGCAATATTTTTATATTTCAAATTAGACAATTTCAAAGCTCTGTTTTTATGGCTTGGATCAAGCCAGTCCCCTTAAGTTTTTTTTGATGGCTCCATGTATGTTCAGTAAAACTCTGACACCAGGGCAACCATCCAGAGGAAAGAAAGCAGAAGATAACACACATAGCAGAATCGCAAATGAACATAGTGAACAAAGGGAGTGATTATCTTGCTCACTGTATAAAGAGTTTCCCTGCAAATGCTGAATGTAAACTTAGTAGGAGGCAAAGGTGTTCTTTGTGGTGGGTGGGGTGGCAATAAAGGTACCCAATTTTCCCCCCCTCTTCAGGCCAAACATGGAATGCAAGCAACCTCTCTTAAAGACAGACTTGGTTTTTCTTTGTAAACAAGCCAGTTCTGGGTTTCAGGTACATGATTTTGACCACAATTTCTGCAAAAAAATTGATTTTTTTTTTCAAAAGAGTGGGCCTTTAAAATAAATATAAAAAGGGTGTTGGTACTTACCTGACACACCTGTTCTCTTTGAGCTGTGAAGAACATCCAGTAGTGGGATGTGCTTCAGTCTCTGGATGTCTAGGCTGGGCTTAATTTCTGGAATGCTCCTCCTCCTCAATGGGACTCTTCCCCAGCGTTCCCCAGTTTTGGCGAAGACGAGAGAAATGAATGCCCTCATCCTCAATGCTCTAACAAATTTGTTGGCCGAAACAGTACCCCACCAGATGGAACAAAAGGGTGGGGCTGGATGCTCTTCACAGCTCAAAGAGAACGGGCGTGTCAGGTAAGTACCAATGCCCTTTCTCCTA
>BHFT01029813.1:0-26416 GCA_004320025.1 Laticauda laticaudata | reverse complement strand
CATCCATTGGGCAGTGTGACAGGGCCTTTAGGTGTTTTGGAAGCATGGGTTAAAAAAAGGATAATTAAAAGAGTAAGCAAAAAAAGTCATTGTAAACATGATTATATGACTATTTACTTAAGAAAAAGAAATATTTTTAAAATACTTTTAATAAGGATCCCCATCTGGAAATCTTAACTCAGTTTGTTCTTTAAAATGATGTTCAGTTGGTAGTAACAAGACCTGACCTTCACCAATATTCAAAACAAAGTTATATAGTAGTTAAAGTATCTCGACAACTTCAAACCATAGATTAAATGTAGCTTGTTGGATAATCAGTATCCAACTCATCATAAACTAAATGAATAATATCATTTGGTGTCATGGAAACTGTACCAATAAAAATGATATGACAAAAGCTCCAATTTTCTTTTAGTGTCACACTTCATGTCTGCATTGCAAGTCTCCTCAGCCCAGGTTTTTTTTTTCACATCAGCTTGACTCAGACTAGATTTGAAAGAGATACTATATTTTCATCAATGCACCATTGCTTGCTAGTGTGCTTGATTTAAAATTGTCATTGGCCTCAAATAAAGCAGATTCAGAATGAGATCCCTGCAAACAAATAAAATATAATCGCAGCTTTGGAAAGCTAAATTGTGACTTGATTGAAATGCTAGACTTAATAAATGTAAAATTATTAATAGATGTTTGGAGTTAAATAAGCACAGAGGTTGTTTTTCCTTATGCAACAGGGCTTTGTTTGCCCTTAACCAATGTGGTTAGTTAGCAAATTTGAAAAGCACACTCACACAAAGACTGGCTTAACTTTTTCCTCACAAAAAAAACTTTCAGAAACTGAAATTTATATGCAGAAGAAAGCAAACCAAATAAAGACAACCAGTAGAATTTAAACAAAAATTCACAGCATGTCTCTCTACCCTGCAGCACAATTGTGCTGCCAAAGAATTTGTAACCAAATGCTAATTCAAACCTTTCCTGCAAGCACATTTATCCTATTCATGCAACATGCTTGATGTAGTCAGTCACTGATCCAATGATTTTTTTTTTTTTTTACTGGAAGCAACACTGTTATATTTAGTGGGTTAAATACAGACATACCAGTCACTTTCTCCAGAAAGATATCAGAGTTTAAAGTTTGTGCAGTCCATATAGGCTATATAAATTACATAAAAAATTAAACTGCCTGATTTTATGGATTTATTATGTTTCTATAAACATTCATGTACAATGTTTATAGCATGTACTCTGAGTAGTATCATAGACCTATTATAATGTTGATCAGAGAACCTCACTTTAATTCCATATAAAGGTCTCCTCTCCTTACCCCACATCTGGGATTAACTCCATCCATAACTCAGAGGAGAAAGAGAGTGGCTGTGTGTGTACATAACATATATAAAAGTTCACTTTTTATATGCATGTTTGTGCATGATGCCAGTGTAAATTTAATTCTGGATGTACACATTGGAGATGGCAGACATTATGGATCTTATCAAGGTTTGAAAGCTAAGAAGGAATAGGTCTGGTTAATACTTGGATGGGGTCTGCCAGGGAAAACCAGGTCATGTATCAGACTGGGAGATTAAACTTCATGTTCATGTTTCTGGGAAAACTGTGACTGTCTTCACAGAGTTACCAGTAATCAAGTTTGCCTTGAGGGAGTCTTTACCTTTTTATACATGGGGCCGTCGTTTTAAATTTGAGGCAGGGGAAAATAGACAGAGGCAAAGATTATTCCAGAGCCTGTTTCAAAATGTTGCACTGCCTTCAAACACTCCTTGAAGTACACATGAGGAAAAGCAAATCTTCTCCATGTTTTTCAGTTACAGCCTAATAAGTACAGCAGTATTTTTCTGCAATCTCTTTTCTGAAGCCAAGCAATTTGTCTTCACCCCATGTGTGCTTAGTATACAGGTAAGAAACTGGTAGGCTCAACATAAATAATGCTTTTTCGAAGAAATAAGAAACAACACCAGGCAGACTGCTCCTGCTTCTCACCCTTTAATGGCTCACCACTAGCAAGGGAGAAATAAATAAGAGCTATAAAAACTCAGTAGTGGTCAGCAATTGTCTCTTCTGATGATGGTGAGGTTGACTGGTCTATTTATTGCAGAACGATATAGATCTCCTTTCCCCCTGGTCTTCCAGAGTTGGCATAGGAGCTCTTTTGGATTATTGCTTATATAGTTTATCCTCTTTCTCATTCAGTTTTAGAATTTTTAGAATTCTGAATAATTTCCATTGCATCTAAACTGAAAGCATCTGTATTCATTTATTTATTTATCGACACAAACAAATACTCTCTGGTATTATTGTGTTCTAAACTAGTTAAGTTTTCAGCATAGCTTGGATTTGAAAGAATGAGGGTTAATCTCCATAATTTCTTTGGGCCTGAGGACCTTTGCTACCATGCTGAAACCTGAATCATACCATGTGCCTTCTTCTCTTAACTCCTCACTCTCACCCATGTATCCATGTCCCTGTAAGATTATTATAAGAACAAGGCTAAATACAGCAGTGTCCCAAGCAGATTATTATAAGAACGAGGCTAAATACAGCAGTGTCCCAAAATTCTATGATACAGTATCAACAACTGAATCTACCTGTATAAATTCACATGTAGAATTTATGTCACATAATGTATATGCATAATATTTGGTTGTTTGTTTGTTTATGTATTTATTTATACAAGTATTTATAGACCATCAATGCAGAGTATCATCAGGAAAGCATTAAGACAAAATCTTATCTAATCTCACTAAACCAAACAGACAGAATAGAATAGAATAGAATAGAATAGAATAGAATAGAATAGAATAGAATAGAATAGAATTCTTTATTGGCCAAGTGTGACTGGACACACAAGGAATTTGTCTTAGTGCAAATTCTCTTAGTGTACATAAAAGAAAAGATNTAAGAAACAGTCAATATAAATTGTAAGGATACAAGTGACAAAGTTACAGTCATACAGTCACAAGTGGGAGGGGATGGATGGCAAGGAGTAATGAGAAGATTAACAGTAATATTAATGCAGACTTTGGAATAGTTGGACAGTGTTGAGGGAATTATTTGTTTAGCAGAGTGATGGTGTTTGGGAAACAACTGTCCTTGTATCTAGTTGTTCTGGTGTGCAGTGGTCTATAGCATTGTCTTGAGGGAAGGAATTGAAACAGTTTATGTCCGGGATGTGAGGGGTCTATAAATATTTTCACAGCCTTTGTGCAGTATACAGGTCCTCAATTGAAGGCAAGTTGGTAGTAATTATTTTTTTCTGCAGTCCTAATTATCTTCTGAAGTCTGTGTCCGTCCTGTTGGGTTGCTGAACCAAACCATACAGTTAAAGAGGTGCAGATGACAGATTCAATAATTCCTCTGTAGAACTGTATCAGCAGCTCCTTGGGCAGTTTGAGCTTTCTGTGTTGAGACTTAATATCCTTAGCACCAGTGGTGGGATTCAAATTTTTTTATTACCGGTTCTGTGGGCGTGGCTTGGTTTTTATTACCGATTCTGTGGGTATGGCAGGGGAAGGATACTGTAAAATATCCAGTCAGAGGTGGTATTTGCCAGTCCTCCGAACTTCTCAAAATTTTCGCTACCGGTTCTCCAGAACTGGTCAGAACCTGCTGAATACCACCTCTGATTAGCACCCATGCATCCCATAGACCAATATAACTTTTAAAGACTTGATAAAACTGGAAAATTGGGAGCCCTGTTAATTTTAGGAGGACCATGTGTTCCATAGTTCTTTAATTAAAGCAGTTAGTTTTATTATCTCTGCCAACTCCATCACTTTTTCCATCCATTCTTCCATTTTGGGAATTAATTTGTCTTTCTATCTCTGTGCATATATGATTCTAGCCACAGTCAACATACATAATAACAAAGTTCCATTTTTTCCCCAAAGCTTTTATCCAATTGGCCTAAAAGAAAAACTTCTGAAATAGTATTACCCTTAATTTTACATGATCAGTATTTTGCATTGTTTGAGATATGTTAATTGTTATTTTTGATAGTATTAGTTTGTAGGATTAGTTCTTAAACTACCATAATTGTTACCTTGGCTTTTTAAAGTGTTTTAAATTGCATTAATTGTTGTGGCTGTTGCATATTTTCCTGCTGTAATAATTTATACTTTAGAAATTACAGTGATTTATTCCAGATACTCTGGATTCAATTCTTTGAAGTTTTATTGCTTTGTTCGGAAATCTGCTACCTCTTCCACCAGCCTCTGTTGTGGCCTCTCAAATGCCAATTAATAAACAGAACTCAACAGATTCTTTTTTTGGAAACAGCCACAGTTTTCAGATATTCATAGATTTGGCCTGCATAATGATTTCAAAATGAAGAAGGACATACAAGTATGGCTTTAAGAAGGAAAGGAAGAGGAAGAAAAAAATCAAATGAAAGATGGGTTTATTATTTCTGTAACCATGGATAAGAATTATTTATTTTTGTTGTACTGCTGTCTTTGCATTAATAAAAAGGTGATGAAAACGTGCATGACCAAAAAGTAAAATGAATTTTTCCATGAGATTTTTCTAATCCAGATCTATTCCTATCGTGTACATATTTATTACCTTTCCAAATAATTTGTTGCTTCTTCACTAGATATCATTCTATTAGCAGCCAATCATATCTCTGAAAGTTTAGCAAATATTTTTTTAACCTACAAAAATACATTGGGGCAGGGAACTGTGCTGTACGTCAACTAAATCATGTTCTTTTTTAAAGTTATGCTGAAATATAAAACAAAGGAAGATTAATTTATCAGAATTTTTTAAAACAACATTGCAACATGAATTAAGTCAAACCTTAGTGTCACATCTAATGTTTCATATAGATGGATAGAAATACAATCTAATCTAATATTATTCTAATAATAATATTATAATTATATTCTAATTATATAATTAAATATATAATTATATAAAATATATAATTAAATAATAACTATTATAATAATAATCTAATAAATTCAGAAATGTGACATGGAGAAACAGGACACACTAAAGGGAAATCGGCAATGCCCAGGGTATAAAAGGCAATCATTTTCAAGATATTTATTACAGCAGAGGTATAAGACTCAAGGCCTGCGGGTCAAATCTGGCCTGCAGGGAGCTTAGATCTGGTCCATGGGGCCTCCCTGGAAACAGTGAAAGACTGGTTGGTGATGCCTCTACCAGTGAAAACATCTCTGGAGGCTGCAATGGCCTCCTGCAATCAATGGCCTCCTGCCAGCAAAAATGGAGCTTGGGAGAGTTGCACATGGAGCTTGGGAGAGCTGTGTGTAGCCCTCCCGAGCTCCGTTTTCACTGGCAGAGTGCTTGGGCCACCATAGGCACCCTCAACACAAGTGACATTGAGCTGGCCACACCCACCCTGGCCACGTTCACCCGGCCCCCAAGGTCAAACACAACCCTGATGCAGCCCTCAGTGAAACTGAGTTTGATACCCCTGTATTACAGCATAAACAGACCACTGTCTGCTGGGATACCAAGATCACTGAAAGCTTACCCAAGAGATTGAAGTGATAATAAGGCTGTTGTATGGGTGTTCATGACAGGTTGCACAATGAGACATAATTAAAATAAGCAAGAAAGTGACTGTTCTTTTCCTTTGAAGAGGCTCCCAGGAAAGGAGGGGGCCACAGTTCCTCATGATGAGTGCTTGTGCTTCAGATTTTATAATTGTACCATAGATTTATGCTGAGGGATTTTTACAGGAAACTAATGCCATGATAAGAAAAAAGATTATAGCTTGGAATATAGTATCAAAAGATAAAGAGAAGCTCAGTAACTAAGCATGTTCTGTAGCACTGGGAAATCCTCTCATTTTGTTCTGCCATTCATTTCTAGCTTATTTATTTGTTCTGTTTTGCAACAGAATCAAGTAGAAGGCTCTCACAGTTTCTCTAAGACGCTGTCAACACTATGAAATAATTTTGTAAAAAAATAAACCAATAGGAGGAAATTTAAAAGGAAAAAAATAAACCAGTGCCTAGTCTTGATATCCAGAGGCACATTTGAAGGTGTGAATCTAGAGTCCATTGGCAGCAAAATCTATACAACAATATTGAACTGATTTTATAGATTTGCCTTTGTAAAATACAACTGTTATTCTCATGGATGTTTCTCTCAAGTAGGAAATTACAGAAAGGAAAAATCTCTTGAGAAGTAGTTAAATTTTCACTGGCTTGTCTTTATAAGCAAGAAGGGATAAGGGGGAAAAAACAGTCAATGAAAATGCTACCAAGCAAAAAGTGATCAGATTTCATCTGAAAAGTGTAATTAATTCTGTAAAGAGTAAAAACTCTCCAGGTGCTGTGGTTCTGAAAAGTGAAAGCAGCAAAAACCACTTGGGAAAAATAATTTTTCACTTTCAACTTTTATTCTTTTTAATTCATGGGGTAAGAGTCATAAGATATGTCTTTTAAAGAACTACTGAAAATGCAATGCAAGTCATAAGCAGAGCCAGAAGTGGCCAGAAGGAGAGGGTTTAAGAATTGGTGGCCAGAACTGTGTGATTGTGACTGCCAACCCTGCAGTTGGCCGGGAAGAGGCAGTTTGAGACTTCAGTGCTGACACACCAGAGAAGAGGGAGAGGAGAGGATTAAAACCTTCTTTTACTCCTTTCTTATGGCCCCTCTGCTCAGGCTTCATAAATTTCTTGCAAATAAAAATGTCTGGTGCCTTGCTTTGTAGCATGTTAGCTTCCATGATAATGATAAGATTCTTAAAAACAATCAAGTGTCAAGTGGGGGTCAAGTGGGGCTGAAACTCTAGTGCCCATTGATTACCTGATCAGAGTACACTGAAGATCACACCATTAAGTACTGATTCAGCAGAAATTTCTCATCCATTTCAAATAGCCTAAGCTGAACATAATCAAGCTACTGTTGCAAGATTATTTTTGAAGAAAAGTCACACCACATGCTAGACTTAGTACTAGCATACTTAGTTAGACTTAGTACTTCAAATGATCCCATACAAAAGAGCAGTGTTATATAATGGTATCCTATTTTGAGACCTCTTCATGTACCAGAATGCACTGGCTATTCAAAGGTATGCATAAATTCCTTGCCCAAATGTAGCATTTTGAGCTCTTGCTTTGATTTTATACAGAGTTAACTTAGAAATGCAATCATTACCACCTTGTTGGCAATCTGCTTGTAAGGTGCTGGAGCATACAGCTCAAAATATATTATAGTGTGCCATCATTGTAAAAGTGAGACAAATCAACTCATTTATTGTTTTTCCTGCACAACTCATTTTTTCAGATGCAGAATTGTAAAATGCCATTCTCTTTTTCTTGATCCTGCAATATATATGTTATGAATAAGCCTATTTCTTTTTGCTGAAAGTCATAATAAGAAAATAATTTTACAAAAGAAAATAGGGTTCAATAAGAATGAAGAAATGCCATTTTCATTCTCTGCAAATGAATCCCCCAATTGGTCTCCAATTATTTTTAAGCCATTAGAAAAGATTGCAGAAAAGCTTTGCCATCAAATACAAGCTTTATTTGAGCAATTGTCCAGTATGCCTATATCTCTGAAAGAGAATTTTAATTTTCTGTAATTTTGAAGGTTTTTCTGCACCACAGTTGTGCAAATTGTATACATTAGACACAGTCCAGGCACTTATTACACACACACACACACAGAGAGAGAGAGAGAGAGAGAGAGAGAGAGAGAGAGAGAGAGAGAGAGAGAGAGAGAGAGCAGGAAGAGAGAGAGAGAGAGAGAGAGAGAAGAGACCGAGAGAAGAGAGAGAGAGAGAGGCAGGCAGGCCAGACTGACCTGACTATGATAGATGATAGATGAAGTGATAGATTAGATCTAGATAGGATGATTGGTAAGATAGAATAAGACAGACAGACAGGTAGGTAGGTAGGTAGGTAGGTAGGTAGGTAGCGTAGGTAGTTTTAGGTAGGTAGAGATAAAGATGATAGGGGAGACGAGAAAGATGATACCAAGGGGTTGGATTCAAAATTTTTTAACAACCGGTTCTGTGGGTGTGTCTTAGGAATGATAGGTGTGGCTTTTAGCTGTGGTTTCATGTTACTGGCTGGGTTTGGCACAACTCAGTATCACTCACATGCAGGCACACATTCTCCTCTTCATGGACTGTGGGCGGATGCCTGCAAAAGTTGTAAGTGGGTGAAAAATGCCGTCATAAGTCACTTTTTTCAGTGCCATTGTAACTTATGAAATGGTCACTCCACACAAGCAAAAGTTTCAGCAAAGGAGGGGAAAACAAACTCCAGAGAATGTTCCTGAACAAGGAAATTCCTAGTCCTGCCAAGAATGTAATAAGGGTTAACAGAAAGGCACGTTTTCTGTAAGCAACACCAGAATGTTTCCTTCCTGCCTTCCTTACAGGATTAGGCCCAGTAATTTCTTCTAACAACCAGTTCTCCAAACTGCTGAGAATGTTAACAACCAGTTCTAGCGAATAGGTGCAAAACTGCAGAATTCCTGCCCCCACTGATGATACCACAGAGAAGAGAGGGAGTCTCTCTTTTTTAGACCCTTTCAGGCATGATGAAGCAGTTTGTAGGAACTATACAATTTCAGGCTTTACTTCTTGGAGGAAAGGTCAGGTTTAGTTCTCTGGCAGTGAATTCTCCAGAATCAGAAGGATAAGCCAGTATATTTTCATCCAGTTCCAGTTTCTCAAGTAAACAATGTAAGCTGTTCAGTTCACATAAGCTGTTCTGAGAAAGAAAGAGGAAATTGCTAAACCCTATGGAGAGCTGTTCAGAGAACAGGTATAAACTTGGAACGATGACATATATTTTTCAAAAATTTGGGGAAATGTTGTCCAGATAAATATCAAAGCATAATTATTGTCATTTTATATTCTGTAAATTCTCTCATTTATGTTGCTGTGCCATTTAGAAAGAATTCTCAGCAGATTTTGGGGGAAAGAGACACATATATTCTTTAAAACCTATATTCTTAAAGGAAAGCTAGGATGTATATGTGTGCATTAAAGAAAAGTATTAGTATAAACAGTTGAGCTAAGCTATGCCCAGGCAAATACTGTTCAGTTTCCAAACAGCGACACTAGCAGATTGAATACTGATGATCGGTAGCGCAGAGGCAGAATTTTTTTTTATTTTCCCTCCCCAAAAACTCAAGCCAGACCCACATAGTTTTGTAGTGAAAGCCACAGGTATTGAGCTAGTTATTTAGATAAAGGAATCCTATTGTAAAAGTATGGCTTGATTCCATGTCCACAAAGAAAGGCCAGCTACTGAAACAACATACAGACCGAACCATAACATAAGCCATTTCTCCTCTGATCTCTCAACTTGCGGTTATAACTTGGTTTCTATTGGATTTGAGGGTAGGAAAGAGAGAGAGAGAGAGACCTGAGAGAAGAGAGAGAGAGGAGAGAGAGAGAGATGAGAGAAGAGAGGAGGAGGGAGCGGAGGGAGCGGAGAAGGGAGAGGAGAGAGGGGGGCGGAGGGAGGAGGTGAGGGAGGAAGGGCAGAGAGAAGAGAGAGAGAGGGAGGGAGGGAGTGGAGAGAGAGAGAGAGCGCACTGTGCTCCTTGGTGGTTATGCCTTTGGAAGAGTTGCAAAAACAGGTGCTGTTATGTTTGTATTCTTTCATTCACTTCAAATAATCTTTTTGGAACTGAATTGGCCAGAGCTGTAATAGATTGATGATTGGAATAATTACATTGGCCATTTAAAAACGTAGATAGCTTTCCCTAAATGGTGGAATGGATTGGCTGCCTGAAATATGTGACCACAAAGTCATATATTATGTTCAGGCTGGGTTTATATCACCTTAAGATAGCGACCATGGGAAGCTTAAAGCAGACTTAATATAACCTGGTATAAAGAATTTTAGAAACTCTTCTGGATAGGGAAGGATGTGAACAAACCATATTAAAGGGGAACTTACTAAAAAATTACAATTCCTTAGAAAGCGCATGGGGGGAAGCTCAAAATAACTAGTCTTAATTTTTGACTGGAGGACAGAGAATCATTGAACAGGCTTTCAAGTTTTTGTTTACTTCTATAGAACTACAATTATAAGAAATCCTGGAAGCCCTGCCATATATGCTTCATGGGATTTTGGCTACCTCAAAGGCTGATACCTGTTCAGGAAAAATGGGCCAGTATCTGTTTACTGAACTAATTTCAACAAGGCTAAGAGAACATGCCTTTCCCAATTACTGCATACCACTAATAGACTATATTACTTACAGAGAATCTATGTGAATCTGTAAACTATAGGCCAATGTTTTAGCATTAAAGAAATAACTATTGAAAATTCCCATGGGATAAAATCTCAAAATTATGTAATTATTTTCATAAAATTATGCTAAAAATGCCCTTAAAGTTCCTCCAACCCAAAGCTCCATCGGCAAAGGAAGAATGTAGAAAAAGTCTTTGTTTTTTTCTATGTTTATTTCCTTCGGCTGCCTGTTTAGAGGTTGGTTTTTTTTAACTTTTGAAGGTCATTTAATCTCTAATTTTCCTGTAATAAATTATATTGTATTGCCCCTATGTCTTTCCACTCGTTAATACTGCATTATACAGCTAGATGTTGCTCCTGGACAGCATTAATATTCCTTTTGTCCTTTCTATTTGGAATGATTTTAATAAATATTCTGCCAAATAACTGTGGAACATTCAGAGTGATGGCATATAAAATATTTGTTTTTAAATTAGTTTCAGCCTTGGGCTGGCCTCCTGCGGGATGTCAGTCGGCCGCTCTTTGCATGACTATGCAAGAGAAGAACATAAGCAAGAGGCAACCAACTGGCCTGAAAAGAAGTTGTAGAAATAATTTGAGTTTAGAAGAAGCAAGATGTTCTATGGAGATGGATAATCCATTCTTTGAACTGGTATAGCTCTTTAAGGGCCTGTCACATTAAGGCCGACCGGATGCAAAAGTATGTAAAAAGCGACACATGCGGACAGAGGAAGATTTTCCATCCGTTGTTATCCGCCTCTCAAAAGTTGCCCCAAATTTGCCATAAACAGAGCAGACAACAACGGAAAGGAAACGGACGGGGACGAGACGAAGCCCAGATGTAACGGATATGGCTCCACAGAAGCCTAGCGGATGAAGCGCATGAAAGTGGATGGCACATACAACAGCGGCTTCCCGGGGGAGCACAGTGAAGTGGACGTGCAGCGAAGGAGCGGATTGTAGAGCGCGGATGTCCTGAGCGGATGCGCAGATGCAGAGTGGATGTCCTAGAGGATTGCCTAAGCGGATGCCTTAGCGAAATTGCAAAAACATTCACTGCGCATGCGGGGAGATGCATTGTGTTCAGCCCCGCGATATTAAAAGGATGCAGCTCACCAACAGGTCACCCATTCAGGAGGAAAGACCTGCTGCCAATCTCCAGCAAACAACCATAGGGAAGAAGAAGGAAGCCATGCTGCAATTTTGCCAGCCCTGGCAGAAGGATCAGAGCCACCATTTCCCACCCCCTGCGCCCTGGGACTCTGCTTCTGCTGGGCTTCTGCTGCCTCGGGTTACTCTGCTGGTGCTGGTGCTTCTGCATGGGCTGCTCCTGGTGCTGGTGCTCTGCTGGTGCTTACTCTGCTGGCGCTGCTTCCTGGTTGCTTGGAGGCTTCTGCTGGTGCTTCTACTCTGCTTGGCGCTGCTCCTGGTGCGGTGCTTCTGCTCGGTAATTACTCTGCTGGTGATGCTTCCTGTTCCTTTGCTGGTGCTGCTGGTGCTGCTGGTGCTGCTCGTCCTTGCTGGTCCTGCTGTGCTGCTTGGTGCTTATTCTTGCTGCTGCTGATCCTGGTCTGCTTGTTGCTGCTTTGTTTGCTGCTGGCACTGCTTTTGCTGCTGCTGTTAAGTTTGTTGCTGCTGCTGATCCGGTGTGGTGGTATTGGTTGAGACAGCCCCGAGAAACCTCGAGCCCCCTCTGATGAGGCCAGAGGGCCCTGCCAGAGGGAGGAAGAGGCAGACGCGAGATAGGGAGAGGAAGCAATACCAATCGAAGAGGAACATGAGGATGAGTGATTCGAATGGCTGAGGGAGAATGATTACCTATGGCGGAAGGGCCACAGCTCTATCGAGACACCAAGAGGAAGCAGGCGGCCTTGTAGGAGAGAAGCGGAGAGCCTTTGGCTACCTTCGGGAGGTCTCTCCTTCAGCTGGTGAAGCACATGCACACCTGGTACGGGAGCTGCATTTCAAGAAGTCTGGGCCAGGCCCGTGGTCAAGCTCACTGGACTGGACGAGAACCTATGTTGATGGCCAAGTGCAGCTATCTTGGAGGGCTGAGATCGGCCACCCGAGGAGCAGGCCCCCCTCTGTCTACCTTCTCTCTCAGGGCAGCCCACCAGAGAGCCAGTCCTCTTCTGGCCAAGAGTTCAGCTCCTGTGTCCAGGAATTTGTTTAGCTGGGTGGAGCGTCCAATGACAGAGGGGGACCCCCCCGGACAGCTACACACCCCATTTGCATGGAGCACACTGGAGGATCCCCTGACACAGATGGAGCAAGAAGAGGCCGCGGCCACCAGAGACCAACCCACACCCACACCCAGCTCCACCTCCACAGGAAAGCAGGCAGAGAGGCACAGACCGAGAGGGTTAGAGCCACACTGTCCTGCTTGGGAGATCAGGGACACCATCAAAAGCAGCTTCAGATCTCCTCTCTCAGACTGGACACACCGACATACCATCTTTCAAACCGCAAGCCCCTTCCTCAACCTACGTCAACCAAACCCTCATGGACCAGCCGAATTCACAGTACCAGGTGATAAAGGGGAGGATCACCGGTCTTCTGCACGAACCCTTCCAGCCCAGCTGAAACCTTGCTCTTGACCCAGTCCAAGGTCTGCTTCTCCACCCCAGTTGATTGTCAAGGCCCTTCCAAGGCTTTCCACAAGCTCCTCACCACCAAGGTTACGTCTACCCAGGAGTTCCAGCAGCACAGGCAGCCGCTTCCCAGTCCAGGCACAGGTTCATCGAACACCACCAATGCCACGATGCCACAGATGCCCACCCACGCCACAGATTGCCTCACCCATGCCTCACCCTCGCTCAGCTACCAGACCAACAGCCCCCCACTACACTCCGCCTTCCTCCATCCCACAGCCAAGCCTGCCTCAGAACATCTGTCATCAGGTCTTGTGGACTGACACCCTTATGTCATGGAGAACGGGCTCTCAACATCACGGGGACTGAGCCAGCTCTCTTGAGAGCTTCCTCCACACACCATCCCCTGTTGTCCTCTTGGGGCCAGCACCCCAATGGGCGCCTTAGTACCAGCACCTCCAGCAGCAGCCACCTCCCACAGCACCTGGAACCTTCACCACTGAGGACTATCGGGCATGTCTCAGAGTGATTTGAAGAGAGTGCCAGAGACTGGGTTGCTACCTGTTGACTTTATCTTGCTTGGGACACTTTACTTGGGTACATTTTGCTTTACAGTGTTGTTAGAATTAAAGTTTTATCTTTGCTTCACACACTTGGCTCAGTTCTTTTAGTCAATACAAGTCTTGGTGAAACTATGTTAGGAAATGGTTTAAGCCTTTGCATGCTTGTAGGATGGCGTAAGGATTAGCAGTGGGATGGGCAGGGGATACTGTGGCATGGGTAATAGCTCTGGGATGGGTAGAATAGCCAGTGGGATAGAGAAACCTCCAGTGCCAAGCATAGTGGACTGTAATGGTCCACCCTCCCAGGTCGCCATACCTATGGCCCTTTATTAGTCAACACCAATTTAAATCATCAATCAACAATATTTCACATAAACAACAACTCCTTTATTAAATGCCCTTTCATTGTAGGGCTACTCAAATACATGCCACAATTCTTCATCAAGGCTGTGATGAGAACAGGGCTGAAGGAAAGCATCCATTAAGCTCTCTACCATCCTATCTTGCCACTCCACTGTCCAGCTGGGGGACTTGCACCAGTGTTTCAGGAGGGTTGCGCTGCTTCTTCCCTTTCATGCTGAAGCTCTGTTGGGGCCTTCACACTCCACAGGTATCTATTCAGGTTTCGCCCTTGCCTCCATTCACAGGCTCCATGTCCCCATTGCCTGTTAGAGGTCCACAAGCCTTGTTCTGCAACACTGTAGGTCAGCAGGTGCGCATAGATTTTTGCAGGGATACAGCAAGCTTCCACATGTCTTTCACGGTCTACGGACGCATGCTGCATGGTGCGTGAGAAGTGCCTGGAACCTTTTGGGCCAGGATGCCAAAGCATTCTCCACCACCTCGCCTTGCCCTGGACAGGCCTGCAAGTTGAAGATCCTCTCTTGCATGGCGTGAGGCATCTGGAAGTGTAGGGCTTCATTGAGGTAAGGTTCTGAGGCCGACGAAGCCGTCATCCCCCAACGATGTAAGTAAGGCACAAATCTTGTGTGTCGTTGGGCAGGGCGTGGTCTTCTGGATTCGTCGGGAAGCCCATGAATGAGTTTGCGTTCCCAGCCCATCCTTGGGGTGACTGGCCGTTGTATACCTCGGGGCATTTTGAAGCTGCAACCGTGGCCTAGAAGCATCGCATGTGACGCGTGAACTTGTCAGTCCAGCATCGACCATTGGCGAAGAGGTGATGCGACTGGAAGAAGCCCTTGGTGAAGTTGTGTGGTAAGTGCGACCCTGAGTGGCTGGGAGCTTTGGCAGGCCTGCGTGCTTCTTCAGTATGGCTCCAACGGTGTGGGGGAAGTTCTCGCTTCTCAATACCACAATGCTCTGCAACTTCTTCCAGCCTCTTCAGCTGGAAGGGGGCCACTGGATGGACGCTCCTCCAGGTATCTTCACCTTCGATAGGCCTACGCACACTTTCTCTGACCCCAATGCTGATGGTTGATTGTTGGCACCCTCCAGTTCGCGTATCTGCATGCTCCTGTAAGGTTGGTCTCCTAGGCCACGGTTGGCACCAGAGTTAGGTGCCACGTTGACGCCCAGGGTCCAGGTTGGGCCGGACAAGTTTGCGTGGCTGCTGCTTCGGTAACACTGGGGTCATCAGTGCTCGCCACAGAACTTCGTCAAACATGGCCATGGTGGCAATCCTCCATGCACAGTTTCTGCCTATGACACGGACGAGTCTTTCGTTTCTCCAGCTCCAATCCAGCTTTGTTTTATAGTCAGTCATGTACTCGGCTTTCTCGTGATCCATCTCGGGACCGGTGTCAGACACTTCATGGACACCTCCCTTGTTCTTCCATAGAACAGGTGACGAAGAGCTGTAGAGGGGGCTTTCGCACTGTTTGTAGAATGATGGCGGCTACCAAAAAGGAGTGTGTGCGATCCGATGTGGAAGTGCACTGGATAGCTGTGGAAGAGCAAGAACCAGATGGCAGGCTGAAGAGTCTGCACCGCAGGACTGCTGGACTGAAAGTGAGATCCAGGTGATTTCTCCCCCTTTTTATAGGAAATATAGGCTTTCCGCTAGGTGTCCTCTTGCATTCTCTAGACATCCTGCAGACATCCTAAATATCCGTGATACGTCCCCTATATGAACGTTTTTTCCATTTTAATGCTTTGTATGCGAGCTGCATATGCTTTCATCTTTTCTACGTCCATGCTCCTAATGCTGCGTGTCCGTTCCACGTCCATTTCACTTCCTCCCTGTGTCCGTTTTCCGCTGGAGCGGATGCAAGTTGCACCAATGCGCAGCGGATGCCTAGCGGATATAGCAGATGCGTAACAGATGATGACGGACATATAACGGATGTTCCCCATATGCGTAGCAGATGTATAATGGACTGTCATATTATTGCTGTTGATATGACAATTAGGCTGAAGAATGCTACTTGAGATTAGCCTGATTATTAGATATGTTTAAGATAAAGTTAGAAGTTAGAGGACTTTGAGACTGGGGGATGGGAAGTTATTTAAGCATGAAATTCGAGATCTAGAGGACCTGAGCTAGTAAGAACTGAGGTTGGCTTGAACAGCTTTCAGAGCTAACATTCATAATCAAAAGATAACTTTGTTTTTTTAGAATTTTTTGTCCTAAGCTATGGTGGTCTACAAAAGACTTGAAAGAAAACAAGAGAAATTCTGAGCACTTTCAGTTATTTACAGCAATGTTTCCTAAATTTAATTTTTTTGATTATCAGACTCTGATGTCACTGATAAAATGCATTGAAGGCCATTCAAAAACATGTGCCCTCAATCTGAAAGCATGTCCATTTCCAAAGTCTTTAAATTGTATCTAATACTGCTGAAAAAAGTGTATGAGTAGATATCTCCATTAACATACACTCCCATATTTTTTTAAAAAGCTTTTGCATTGATGGTGGCAAAAAAAATCATCTGTCACTAATTAATTCAGAAAGCAAAAATGTTAAACTGGAAGATGTATAAAGTGGCTCAGAAATAAATATTTTAAATGAGTGCTGTGAATTGAAAAATCCATTACCAAGATCATTGTTCCAAATAAATGTTATTTTAATATGATACCCAAAAATAATGTTTGCCCACATTGTAAATCATCTTTTGTCTGACATTTACATCTGCCAAATAACAGGTTAATGATAATGCTAGCACATCAAATATACAAGCAGCTATAATCTCAGATCAATAAATATAATCTCGGGTTTATACAATTGAATTCCTTGCCCAGACTCAATGATGCCCCACCTACCCTTGCTGAGCTCATGTTCTCACAATGGATTCTTCATTCTTGCTGTTGCCATAGTCCAGCCTGACCACTAGACAGCCCTGCTACCAAACTAGGTTAGAATTTCTGAAGTTGGCTTAAGAAACAGTTTGAAGTAGTATAGGAAACATGGAATTTAGGATGCCATGTGAACCTGATTTTATTGGCTTCCACAAGGTCTAATCCATGAGTTCTAAGGACTAGACTTTTCTTCGCAGGCTGGTTCTTATTGCTAGTGCACAAAGGGTGAAAGCCAGACTTCTAAGATATCTTTCCAGAAACATCTAGGTTGCATCCTGAAATCCCAGCATTTGTAAACCCATGTATAGTTTGAGTGAATTGAACTTTGCATGAAATCGTCAATCAAACAATTTTCAAAAAAATTATGCACGAAAGGAAGCAGGTTTCAATCAATGCTCAGAACAAGCCATGCATGACATGTGATTATGAAAGGCTTCTTTCATTTGCTTAATTGGTTCTGATTGTAATACTTTAGTTCTTCCAGATGCCAATCTCAGGTATGACAAGAAGGAAACTGCTTCTGCAAATAGTAACATAGTGAGAATATAGCATTTCAAGCCATGGGTGGGGAAACAGAGCTGCTTTCTCTTGCAGTGCTCAGAACAGAAAAGAGTGTTGTCAAGAAGTACCAAACATGAAGGAAAAAATATATATTAGCAATTCCATCCTTGAGTTGATGGAGAGACCAGAATGCACCACTAGAGATAATTACTTTTCAAAAGAGCATAATAGAATCCTAAACAGCCTTGTGAAAGGAAGAGGGAAAGTTTAACATTTGATATTCTGAATGAATTCTTTTTATGGTTTGAAGAATTGTCAGAAGTTGGGTCCTAAAGACCAGGAGCCAGTTACCAAAGACACAAAGGAATATTTGTATAGTAAAAAGGGACAGCATTAAAACTATTAGAATAGGAGTGAGCAAGATTTTTTAAAAATTCATTGCTAAATGTTTCAAGACAATCTTAACGGGAGATCTCAAAAGATTTCAAATAATTCCCTTCCAGTCTCACTGATTTGGAGATCGCAGGATTCTGACCATTTTTCTTTTTTATTTTAGTGCATGATGATGATGATGATGATGATGATGATGATGATGATGATGATGATTTCATTATAATGATTATGGCTCCAAATCTCCACAAATTTGCAGTTGCTTTGTCACTTATAACTACTATACTTCTGATTCTGCTATATTAGAAATCCAACTTATTAGTTGTATCTGCCTAATGTTCCAGCATTACACATCTCAAGCACTCGTAGTCATAGAGTTAAGAAATAAAAACCTGCAATAAAACATCTGCAGTCAATTATCACACACAGAGGAAGCTATGGAATATAATGGTTACCATTTCCTCACTCCCCACACTCTTATATTACATTGCCTCCCCCACTTCCTTTCCTCTGGTGAGTATTACTCATCTGTCCTCTATTAATCTAGTATAACATGGGTGAGGAAATGTGACTGAACAGAATGAATATGCATAGTATGTTTATGTAAAACTTTGAAGGGATGCTTTGCTTTGGTAATACTGCATGTCTTTGAAGTGCAGTGTGATCCAATACAAGAGTGGGATTCAAATGTTGTAACAACTGGTTCTGTGAACATGACTAGGTGGGCATAGCTAGGTGGGCATGGCCATGAGACTGGGTGGGTGTGGCTTTTTTGCAGGAAACCCCCTCCATTCTTTGGGCCTCCTGAGCCTCAGGGTAGCCTCCTGGGAGAGCATTTTTGCTCCCAGAAGGCTTCCCTAAGTCCAGGAAGGCAAAAAAATGGAGAGTGCTGCACACACACACCCCTCCAATTTTTGCCTTCTTGGGCTTCAGAGAAGCCTCCTGGGTGAAGCAAGCGAGGGGAATCCCGGCATAGCTGATCATAGGAACAGCTGATGGTTGGGAGGGGAAAAGAAAGAAATACCTTAAGGAGTGACTGGGCAGGGAAAAACGCAGTCAGGGATGTTGGGCATGCGTGCAATGTTGCACATGTGTGATAAGGACTGACTGGGAGGGAGGAGTGGGCAGAGAGGGGTGGGCCAGCCAGGGGCACAATTTGCCAGTTCTCTGAACTGTGCAGAATCATAACAACCAATTCTATAGAACCAATTTGAACCAGTAGAATCCCATCCCTAATCCAATAGCAATGTAACTCCTTTTCCATTTTGCCTTTCCATGAGGCAAGAAACAATGAATGAAAACTAGTCAAAGAGAGAAGCAACCTGGAATTAAGAGAAACTTCCTAGCAGTGAGAACAATTAACCAGTGGAACAGCTTGCCTTCAGAAGATATAGGTGCTTCATCACTGGAGGTTTTTAAGAAAAGACTGGACAGCCATATGTTTGAAATGGTATAGGGTCTTCTGCTTGAGCAGGGGGTTAGACTAGAAGATCTCCAAGGTCCCTTCTAGCTCTATTCTATTCTAATTCTAATTCACTTCTAAAAGAGCCTTTGTAATTATAGGAGGTGATAGCTCAGGAGTATCAAACTGGTAGCCAGCAGGCCGGATGGGTCATGTTACATATTAACATTCTTGTAATACCCTAACCTGATTGGCTGAAATGAACTGCACTGTGATTGGCTGAGACGCACGATGGNGAAATGAACTGCACTGTGATTGGCTGAGACGCACGATGGTGATTGGTTAGTAAGGAATCTCCTGTGATTGGACGAACTGATCGCGGGAGATTCAGAAAACTGTCATTGGGTGAGAGTCGCCAGCTAGCTCTATAAGAAGAGCTGCCGCAGTTCACAAAAGGCTACACAGATCTATACCTTGAATAAAGAGCTGAAGTTACACTGGTCTCCTGTCTCCTGATTTCCCGCACTTCTACAGGTCACATGCAGGCCATGCCCACACCAGCTCTGCGAAGGGGAAAAACATCACAAAATGTCACATGAAACAGCAAATTTGACACCTGTGTGGTAGCTAGATCAAAACAAATGTTTTGGTTTTTTTTCACGATGAATTGCAGCAGCCCTGTCTAGGCCTAATGGGGAGAAAGGTGTGAAGAATTTTAAAAAAGGAAGAAACAAAAGAAAAGGATGCCGCTGAAAAATGGGAGAAGGTGACATACAGGTGCACTCTGGCAACAGCTGTCCTTTATCCACCACGCAGGGTTTTCTGATGTGTGAATGTATCAAGCAGGAAGAAACTCATCCAGATCTTTTCTGTATTGATTCCAAAAGATTCAAAAAGGCTAAGATAACCAATATGTTCTACCATGCTGTACCCTGGCATAATTCAGATTTTGAACATTTCAGTACAGTGAGAAAATAATAGCAACTATCTCGAAGAAATTGTCATTTAAATATCAGCTTATGGAAAAATAATATAGCAGAGGAGCTTTCCCTCAAGTTTGTGCCCTTCAGAGATATTGCTCTTCAACCATCTTTATTTACTTGCCCACTGGCTGGCTTGCTTAAAGCATTTGTATGTTATCTACTTTCATCATGGCAGTTGCAGAATGACTGGTTAGAGATGATGGGAGCTGAATATTTCTGAATATAAGTCCAAAGTTGAGTTATATAGTCAGAAAACACTAGCAAATAATGAGTAATTCCCAAACCACACTACAGGTTTATGTGCCATATCTGACAAATACCTCTGCATCATTAACAAATGAATATGTTCACTAATGCTTTGCTACATATTACGAGCCAAGAGTATCAACTAAATGATGTTTTGCGTGCCCAGTCAGCCTTCTGCTAAATAATTTACTTTTTGGTTACCCATGCTGTGAGCATTTTGCTTCTCATGTTTCTTGCCCACAGGCAGAGCCTTTTAATAATTTTCATTCCCCTCTCTGGATTGCACATGTAATACTATTTCTCCCCATCTTCCCAGAAGCATAATTTGCTACTCCTTAAATTTAAGGGTGACAGGAATTGTGTTCCCCGATGCCTGTTATGTTTTTTTCCCCCATTAACAGTTCATAAGCAGAAAGAACATTTTCCACAGCTTTTTTGTTATAGCTCCAAAGGAACTTTTTTTTCCCCAGAAGCTACCAAACTATTGCCATATGTAATCTCCTTATACACCACAGGGGTCCATTCATCATTCTTTGGACCTGAGCAATAGGCAATGTACCCATCTGTGTGAATATAGGTCTGCTTAATGTGCTGCTAAGTGTACAGGTATAAAATTAACAATCTGAAACATCAACTAATTAGGCTGTGTGTGCAGCCACACATGTGTGCACTTGTGTACACTTATCAATAAGGAGTAATTAATGAATTCAAGTTAAAAGAATCATCTTCATGAGGCTGAGATAAAACAATCAGATAAGACTTCACCTCTTATTCCCATTCACAATGGCAGCTTCCAGACAAGATTACAACCAGATGTTATGTTGGTCCCCGCTGATGGGGAAATTATGATGAACAGCAAGAGCCCTGATGAAAGAATAATTTAAAAATAATTAACAAGAATGATTTGCACAGGGCCATGGGATAGAGGTTTTATTTTCATCAGCTGCAGTAAGTGATGAGATTAGACCTCCTGTAAAAGCATTGCCCATTTGGAAACTTTAAAAAAAAGATATGGAGCAGAGACAGGACACACTGGGGTTAATTAATACTCCATGAACTTTATTCAGTTTTGATCACAGGATCAAACAGTTTAAAACAAATAAGCTCCTCTGAATCTCACTATTTTGATATATGAAAATGCAAATGATCTGCTACCTCCAATAATAAAAAATTGAGAAGCAAAGGCAAAAATGGGACTAAAATTAAATATAAAGAAGTCCAAACAAATGGCAACAAGCAGAACAATGAGCTTATGAAGATGAGCAATAGAGATATCAAAAGCTGATGATATCAATGAGCTTATGAAGATGAGCAATGGAAATATCAAAATGGAAGATAGCTTCTATATTTTAGGTTCAAATGATCAAAAGTAAAGGAACCAGCCATCAAGAAATATGGTGCAGACTTGCATTTGGTAAAGCAGCCATGAAGGAAAAAAGATATTCAAATGCTCTGATTTAAGTTACAAAGATCAGTATTATGCAAGCCCTTTAAAGCTCTTCATGACATGGGGACAGGTTATTTGAGGGACCATCTGTTCCTAATTACATCAACCATCCCATATTGTCCAGCAGAAGGAATATGCTGTGGGTCCCAACCAGACGTGGTATTTAGCAGGTTCTGACCAGTTCGAGAGAATTGGACACTAAATGAATGTACATCTGAAGCCATTCATACAACCCTGTACAATGCCATTATCACACTAGGACTAGAACAACTAGGAACCAACAACACAAGACTTAACAACTGCCTCGATTTCATCTTCTGCAACAGTTTGAATTCTATGGAATATAAATTAATGAACCCTTTTCCAACAGTGACCACAGCATGATTGACTTTTGTCTCAACATATGTCCTCACAAAAAAATCACCATAATGACAGGACCCCCAATTATAACTTCAAAAAAAGGCAACTACAACCTTATAGACAACAATCTCTCATCTCTTGATTGGCAATTTCTATTCTCTGGATGCAATACTGTAGAAGACCACTACAACATATTTTTACTTGAAGTCCAAAGAGTCATCAAACTATATGTACCAATAACAACTCCCAAAACACCAGAAAAAAAATTTAGCCATAATAATAAGAAGCTCCAATCCAAAAGAAATCCCCTTGGTGGAAAACAAATCTCACATTCCAACTTTTAAACTGATACATAATAATTTATGCCACCAGATAAAGACTAATGTACCAAATATCACACTCAACCAAGAGGAAAACCTCCTCGCACCAATTTTCACCCGCACTTTCTACCAATTTTGAAAACAAAAACTAACAAAAACCCTCCAAAGTCCCATCCCACCCCTAAAAGACAACAAATGTAAAAGTGCAATGATGGACACCATTAAAGCCAACCTCTTGAACCATTCTTTGGCCTCAGTTAATTGTAAACAGCAATGGGATCTTGGCCCGAATATTTCCCTAGTTATAACCCACAGACAACTACAATGTTCTAAACACTATTGATTTACAGAAGACAATATGTAAAAAGCATGATGCAGTCTTAAAACCATCTTTATCTATTGGACCGATGGACATTTGTGACCTACTTCTTACAAAAGCTATCCACTGCCATAGCTGAACCTCTCAGGCATTAATACTTTGAAAAATAATATTCAGGGAACCAGCTTCTTGCCCACAATCTTATTGGGTCCACTAGCCACAGTCATTCCTCCATCTTTCAAAAAGGAGAGCCCAGCCTTTAGGTTGGAAAATTACCAGACCAAATCATCTTTATGCTGTAATCACCTGTGTAAATCATGAATCAATTTAAAAACCAACTCCAATTTATCTTCTCCACTGAGAGACAAACATACCTACTTTCTAATAAACAATTGGTTTCAAGAAAAACTTGTCCTGTAACCTTGCAACTCTTGCAGCTGTTAAAAACATATGGACTACACAACTTGATCAGGGCAAAGCAATTTATGCAATTTACATAGAGTGTCTGTAAAGCCTTTGATTCAGTGGCGTACCACAACAAACTACTCTAAAACTAAAATCTTTTTGGTATCTCTGGATTACCTGCATTAACTGGATAGAAGCATTCCTTTCAAACAAGCAACAAATGGTCAAAAATGGAAGCGTTCCATCAATATTCTGTACCTATCAACAGGTGGTGTCCCCCAAAGGACAGTGTTCTTGGACCAACTCTTCTTCATACTCTATATTAATGACCTCTATGATTTATTATTAAGAGCAACTGTGTTCTTTTGCTGATGATGTAAGGTTATTCAACATCACTGACAATGCTGCTACCCTTCAAAAAGACCTCGACTACGTGTCAGAAATGGTCAAACAAATGGCAACTTTAAATAGCTCACAAATTAATGCATCTATCTTACATATTGGACAAAAAAAAAATCAAAAAATAAAATACACGCTGAATAGCAAGACCTTGTGATGACAAAAAACTTTGTCAAGGACCTTGGAGTACTCATCTCAAATGATCTAAAGGTGCTAGAGCCCACTGTAACTACATAGTCAAAAAGGCAAAATTTGTTAACCTAATCCCACGTAGCTTTTTCTCCGGTAATACACTCTACTAATTAGAGCATATAAAACATGCTAGACCAATACTTGAATACAGCTACATCAGTCTGGAACCCGCATTACATATCTGCGATATTAATACAATTGAGAAAAGTCCAGAAATATTTTATTGAGGAGAATCCTCCACTCCTCTACTCGTAGCAAAATACCCATATGCCAACAGACTTGAAATTTTTAGACCTAGAACAACCCTAGAACTTATGCCCCTTCAGTCCAATCTAAGTATAGTTCATAAAATTATATATTGCAATGTCCTACCTGTTAATGATACTTTCAGCTTCAAACCATAACAACACAAGAGAAAACAATAGATATAACTCAAGGTTAACTGCACACAACTTGGATTGCAGGAAATACAAACTTTCAGCAACAGAGTGGTCAATGTCTGGAATACTCTACCTGACTCTGTGGTTTCTTCCCCAAACCTCAAAATCTTCAACATTAAACTGTCTACTACTGACCTTACCCCTTTCCTAAGAGGTCTGTAGGGGGTGGGCATAAGTGCACCAAAATGTGCCTACCATCCCTGTCCTATTGGGGTTTTTTTCTTATTCGTATCCATTTCGTGCATTTATAACCATGTTTATACATACCTGTTATCTAATAATTATTTGACAAAATAAATAAATAAAATAAATAGAATCGGTACTGGAAATTTTGAGTAGTTCAGAGAACCAGCAAATACAATCTCTGACTGGAGATTTTACAGTAGCCTTCCCCTGCCATGCCCACAGAACCAGTAGTAAAAAAATTTGAATCCCACCACTGGTACCAACTGCTAAAGATCATCCATCCAATTCACTGAGTGAGTTTGGATTTGGGGGCCTGCTGGTTCTTGGACTTCCCTGTGTCAACAGGCTTGGAACTCTCAAGGAAATGATAACTTCGAGGGGACAGCATTGTTTGTAACATCTAATGATCTCTCCTAACTTTTTAATAATATTAATGTTTTAATTGTGTGATTTTTTTTAAATGTTGTCATTTTATATTTGCTTATTCTATGCCATCCAGAATCACACTTTATGAGATCGTGGAGGGAGGGAGGGGAGAGAGAGAGAGGGAGGGAGAGAGAGAGAGAGGGAGGGAGAGAGGGAGGGAGAGANCACTTTATGAGATCGTGGAGGGAGGGAGGGGAGAGAGAGAGAGGGAGGGAGAGAGAGAGAGAGGGAGGGAGAGAGGGAGGGAGAGATTTCCCTGTGACATTCTTTGAAAGAAGAAGCAGGATGGAAGAGTATTGATGCTTTTGAACTTGGGCTGGAGAAGACTCTTGAGAATACCTTAGACACCCAAAAAAACAAGTGAATCCCCAAGCAATCCAATCCATTCTTCTAACTTGAGACAAAATGACCAAACTGCTCAGATACATCATGTGAAGAGCTAACTCTCAAAGAGGCTGTAATGCAGGGAAAAGGAACAAAAAGAAGCAGCAGATGACCAGCAGTAAATTGAATGGACTCAGTTACAGTGGTGTTGAAAGACCTAAAAAAATATTAGGGCCATATCATCATGGATAAAATCTGTGATCACTAGGAGATGAAAATGACTTGATGAAATAATCAATTTTTAAAAATGATGGAAGAATAGAATCAACTATGTTGTGTTGGTCAATGGCTGCTACTAAGTGCTTTTTTTTTACATAATGGCTATCATCATCAATTTAATTTCAGGAAGAATAAAGAATGAACCCTTTCCTGTGTAATATGCTGTCCAGGTAAATCCAACAACTAATAAGTTTTACTGGGCTTAGATATAAAGGGTTCTGTCTAATTGGTTATTAATACAGCAGATGCATTCCAGTGACAATGCTATACTAGGATGTTACTGAGAACTTCAGGTACAACAATTCCATGTTCTTCTCTGTGGTTGTTTTACCAGTATAATAGAAAGAGGACAAGAGCATATGCAGCAATAGAAGCCTATTCTGCCTCATTCTGTTTTATTTTCTGAGACAGGGAGGGAAATTACAGCAGTTTCATAAGTGATCCAGGCATTAAAGTCTCCCTTTCAGACAGCTGAGCTTTCTTGGCTCTCATTATCTTCCAATTGGACAGGACAGCACACTACCCTTATCTGTCAGCTCTCTTCAGGTGGGTAAGAGTCATGAACAGAAAATGCTAATTTGCTGCATGACTTTCCTGTGGTGAAGTTAGGCACATGAATATCCCTTCAGAGAGTGCTTCCTCTGGCAGCCATCCCCAAAAATCAAGATGTTAGCCAGGTTTTCCACTCCAAGTTTATAGTTTTCACTTTCTACCTCTTCAAGGCTTCATGTTGATATAAGTAATCATCATATATGATTATGTATGCAATATGTTGCTGATAGGTAAGTAGTCAGGGACAGGTAGACAGACAGACAGAGTTGCCCAGATAGTCAAAGAAGGACACTTAATGGAAAAATTACACCTTAAAAACAGAATTACTCCTTTCCACAGGCCAGAAACTTAATTTTGCAAGGTGATACAACTCACTAGGCAGAAGATGCACAGTCTGTAAAGGTCTACCAGAAAACATGTACCGGTAGACGTATCTACTTTATCAGTAGCTAAAGCTATGGCAAATTCCCTAGCCCTGGATCTTACACAAATATATACTCTATTCCTCCACAGTAGATATACAAATATTCCTCTGTTTCAGATGCCAAATGTGTGTTGTGTGTTTCCTTCTGTAAAGAGAAACTAAGAGCAAATCAATATTGCAAAAAAAAAAAAAAAA